>JAPPVO010005595.1:0-20323 GCA_030407325.1 Camellia japonica | reverse complement strand
CCTCGCACCTCCTTTTCAGTCCTTGGTGGTGGCATTTCTAAGATGGCCTTGATTTTGGAAGGATCGACCTCGATGCCTCTTTGTGTAATCAGAAACCCCAGCATTTTTCCCGCTGTGACACCAAATGTACATTTCTGAGGGTTTAGCCGCAACCGGAATTCCCTGATCCTTTGGAAAAACTTATGCAAGGCGGTGTAGTGGCCCTCTCTTTCCTTGGACTTGACAATCATGTCGTCCACATACACCTCAACCTCTTTGTGGATCATATCGTGTAGTATTGTGGTCGCGGCCCGTTGATAAGTAGCTCCAGCGTTCTTCAACCCAAACGGCATTACCCGGTAGCAGTATGTCCCCCACGGGGTGGTAAATGCAGTCTTTTCCCGGTCTTCTGGTGCCATCACTATCTGGTTGTATCCTGAGAAGCCATCCATGAATGAGAGCAATGCATGCCCTGCTGTGAAGTCTACCAACTCATCGATGTGCGGTAAGGGAAGTCGTCCTTCGGACTAGCTCTGTTCAAATCCCTGAAGTCTACACACACCCGGATCCTGCCATCTTTCTTCGGCACCGGAACAATGTTGGCCAACCAAGTCGGGTACTCTGATACCAGCAGGAAGCCTGCGTCGATTTGCTTGGTGACCTCTTCCTTAATCTTAAGAGCCCAATCCGGGCGGATCCTTCTGAGTTTCTGCTTGACAGGTCGGGCCTCGGGGTCAAGGGGGATCCGATGCTGTACAATCTCAGGATCGATTCCAGGCATGTCTTCGTAGGACCACGCGAAAACATCTTTGAAATCTTTTAATAAAGCGACTAAGCGCTCGCGTTCCTCCGAAGACAACGTGGACCCGATCTGGACCAGCCGCGGGTCCTCCTCAGTACCAATGTTGACGGTAGTGATTTCATCCATTAAGGGTTTAACAAATCTCTCTTGCTCTTGCTCAATTAAACGTTGTAAAACCGGAGGAACTTCGTCCTCGTCGTTTTCATCAAAGTTTTGAAAGTCTGAATTAATGCAATAAATCAAGGGCACAGAGAAATACTCGGAAACCACATTCACCTCATTCTCATTAAATACATCCAAATCGTCCAATTCTTCTGTTACAACAGACTCAAAAGAAAAGGAAAAAGACGACCTAGACAGGACTGTGGCATCCGGTTAACATCCCCAGGAGTACCAGACTCAGACTCAGTCGAGCTGGAACCTGATTCCGACTCACAGACTCGGTGGAATCAGATTCCGGCTCACTACCTGACCCGGTGCTGCTAGACAAAAATCCCTCCTCGTACTGCCAAGTGAGAGAGGGTGCGATTGATGCATCCAAGATAGCTGCTGGTCGGCTCGCAGCCGTTTCATCCCCAATCATGGAAACCACAAAGTTATCCCCCAAGCACTCTTGGTCGATCGGAGGATCAGAGAGGAGACATGCCAGTGCTACCCCCATTTCAAATTCTGTGCCCTCAGGATCCCTTGCTTTATTCTGCTCAACCTCAGTTGTTGGGTCTGTCTGCTCTGTGGCAACGTCATCCCCGGATAGTTGTAAGTCAAAGAAGATCTCGAAGCCTGGGACGCGCTTCTTCTCCGCGTTTATCCACGGCTCTGGGAAGCCGCAAAATGGAAAATCCTCCCCCTCCCGGACGAAGCGTCCGTTCAGGGTACCCTGAATGGGTCTGTGTATTAGATCAAAAGGCTTCCCAGCCTGCTTCGCTCTGGCTCTGCCGGCCATTTCCTTTCCTTTCCTCACCCAGTCCTCTTTGGTGGGCAGATAACCCAGTCCAAAGGTATGCGGATTGTGTGGCACTTCGGCCAACGCAGCGACTCCTTTCCTGCCGCTTCTTCCTAATCCCATCCCGGGAATATGTTGTAGCTTGTTCATGAGGTAGACGGATTGAGCACTAACGTACACACCTTCATTCACAGCCATAATATTCTGTACTACCCGGGCCTCAACCAAAGTGAATCCTGATAAGAAGACATCTTCTGTGCCATGCTCAATATCTAGGACCGGCGTAGATACCTCCGGAGGTGGGTGGATTGATGAGTTCCCGAATACAGTGGCTACTCCCTTTCCATAGGGGTATTTCACCATCTGATGCAGAGTGGAAGAGACTGCCTTTACTTGGTGCAGCCACGGCCGCCCCAAGAGTAAATTGAAGGTTGCGGGAACGTCCAAGACATGAAATTCGATGTCATGTTGTCCTGGACCAACCTTGGTTTGAATCTTGACAATCCCCATCACTTCCCTACTCGTATTGTCGTAAGCTTTGATCACCTGAGTTGTTGGCGTGAAGTCCGCGGGCTTCAACCCAACTACATATGCTGTTCTGACTGGGCAGACATTAATGGCGGACCCGGTATCAACAAGTACCACCGGTATCCATTTACCTCTACACTCCACGGAGACGTAGAGAGGTTTGTTATGGTTCACGCCCTCAGGCGGCAATTCCTTGTCTGAAAAGGTTAATGCCGGGGAACCTCCTCCCGGAAAAACCAGCCCAACCAGCTGTTCTGGTGTAGTGTCTATTGAGAGTTTGGCCTTGTCCATGGCAGATAAGACGGCCTGTCTGTGCACCCTTTATGCCATAAGCAGTCCCCAGATGGAGATGTCTGCTTGTATCTTTTTCAATTGCTTGAGCACAGCTTCTTCTTCAATTTGTTTCTCTCTCTGTTTCTCAGCCTCTTTATCTTTTCCAGATGCCTCAGGTTGGTCAAGGTGTGGGGGCTTGAAATACCACCCACTCCTGGTCATATGAGCAATCTCGTCAATATACCAGGTATCATCTGGTTGAGCACCTGCCCAATCTTCGTCCGTGTGGGCAAGACATAAGTCGTCGTCTTCCCACCACATTCCGTCGGCAGCCGACAGACATCTGTCCGGCTCCGGTATAATCGTGCTCGCGGCACCTTCAGTCTTTATGCTCACGGTATTTTCTGTCTCTGTGCACACAGCACTTTCGCCCCCTACATGGGCCTTTGCCTTTCTAATTCTCTCGGAATCGTCAAACCTTTGTTGTTCCAACTGCGTCAGTACAGCTGGTTGTTCAACATTCCCTGTATTTACAATCCCCGAATTCTGAGCGAAATTCTTAACGCCGGCGCTCTCCGGCGGTGGATTCTGACCCTCGGCCCTTCCGGCCATCAATGATACTCTCGCCCCTGCCGGGCCCCGTTCAGATTGAAATTCTGCAACGTCTGGCTGATCATCTAACCACCCAACAACTTCTGCCGACTCCTCATAGTCGAACCAGTTGATTGAAGCATCCCCTGATTCTTGATCGTTGAAGAACTGGAAGTTGGCAAAGTCCTCTTCCACTGTTGTCAGATCATCTGCCCCTTGTTCAAGTCTGTCCCCCCGAATCATGCACAGTTCAGCTTTTTCTGGCAGCCCCACACTCGGCTCAGGCTGGCCCATTGATAAGATGTACTCGCTTGGATCATAGGCTCTTCCAGTTAAATTCCCAGGCTGTTCCATCCCAGATTCAACAATTCTGCTCTCCTCTGAAACCTGCCCCGTTCCATCTCCGGTGGTCACCACCACTGGCTTAGATTGAGTTGTGAAGGTGTCCAACATGCACAAGTCAGTGCAATCAGGAAGGATCACCTCCGGCTTGGGTAGGTGAGAGGGAGTAATATAGATACTAGGATCGTAGGACACGACCCCAGTTTGGATGAGGTTGACTCTTTTGGGTGGAGGGGCTTGGTTGTGTGGTGGGAGAGGATTTGTTGTGACGTTGGGTTTTTCAGGAGGCGCGATCACCTGCTTGTCGATAAGATCTTGAATCTCATGACGCAATCTAAAGCAGCGGTCGGTGTCATGACCGTGCTGTTGGTGATACGCGCAGTACTTTGCTGGGTCATGAGAGGGAGGGAGTGGATTTGGCAGTGGCCTCGGCTCTAAAGGTGTCAGATGCTTCTTTCTGATCAACACCCCGAGAGCCTTGGACAAAGGCATGTATAGTGGAGTGAAGGTTCTTTGGCCTCGGGGTTGAAATCTCGAGGCTTGGTTACTGCTCTCGGAAGTACTGGAAAAGGGTGTGGCCGCTGCGGGCCTTGGTTGGGAAGGGGGAGTGGTGGTGACCATACCGACCTCAGAAGTCCTTGTATTTGCAGCGCCACTCGGGCCTGCGTTGTTATTGCGGTTGAATGTCCTTCGGGGCTGTTCCCGGTCCTGGTCAATCAACCCTTGCTTCATTGCATCTTCGATCTGTACCCCCATTTCGTGTAAGTCTGAGAAAGTTGGAAAGGGGAGTACAATCATCTTCTGCATCAACTTGGGTTGGAGATTGCGCACAATCATCCGGATTTGATCTTTATCCGTAGGCCTCAAGGTCATCATCGACGCCTTTGCCCTCCATCTTGTTACAAAATCGGAGAAAGACTCCTTGGGTTCTTGCCTCGTCGTTTCGAGATCACGTGTTGTAATCTCGATCTGTGTATTATACGAGTACTGCGCGACGAAGGCCTCAGCCATCTCATCCCAATTTCTCTTCACATCATCTTCTAACTTGGCATACCAGATGGCCGCCACCCCCGACAAAGTTCTGCCGAACAAGGAAAGCTTCTGCTGTCGGGTTAGGCCCATTGGCCTCAAGATGTCTGAAAATAGACGGAGATGGACCATAGGATCCCCTGACCCATCAAAACGGTCAATCTGTGGCATCTTGAATCTGTCTGGCAATGTTACAGCCACGTCAGTGTACCCATCTTCGATGTCTGGGATGGCCTTCACCCCCTGCGATTTCTTGAAAAGTTTCTCCAACTTACTCAGCTTCAGAGCTGTATGATCTACCTCGAACTCAAAGGGAGAGTCTGGGTGGTTGGGTGTTAGATTCTTGGACAGTTGAGGCAGAAGTGGGGGCGGAGCCAGCCTCGTTGGAATGTTAGTGTCCTCTTGGATATTTTGGACATTGGGTAGGGTGTTCTGAGTATTCGGGAGAGTATTCTGAGGATTTGGAGGATTCGGCAAGGTGTTCTGACCAGTAAGCATCTGCTCGGGTAGTGGAGCCGCTGGTGGAGGAGGAACCTGATGTGAGGCTGATGCTGCATTCTGCTGTTGCAGCCTAGTAATCAGCTCGGCCTGCTGGGCCATGACTGCGGCTTGTTGTTTAGAAAATTCCGCTTGGCGGATGGAATCCTCTTGCATCTGCCTCATGCTCTCTTGCATCTGGCGCATCATTGCCTCTACCACTGATGTATTCTGCTGTTCCATCTGGATGACCGGTAAATGTACTTCTATGGCAGACATAGAAATCTCAGCCTGGCTGTTTACTGTCAAAGTAGCCCTCTGTCCCGGTAATCCCTGCTCTGACACACTACGCCTCCTTGGCCTTCTTCTAGCAACTGGGGGTAGAGAATGGAACACTGGATGTCCGTCAACGAGATCCTCGGATCGGTTGAGTCGGCGACCTCGTGTCCAATGTGCTTGGGGGGTATCTATTGGTTCGGAAGCAATCGTGCTAAAAACTGCCCTAGCAAAAAGATAATAAAGCAGAAAGGAAATAAATAACCAGCAAAACGGGCAGCATAACAGCTTAAATTAAATACACACAACACACAGTCGGGCATACAACACGCAGTTTGAAAAGCTGAAAATACACTGTCCTCAATCACTGATCACTGTTCCCATTTCACTGTTCCCCAAAACTGAATCGGATATCCGCAGACAACTGATTCTCAGATACTAACTGATGCCCGCAGGCCTGATACCCAAACTTATAGGCTGATACATGCATTCCTGTAGAGACGCACTCTAAAGCACATAACAGATAAGTGAGAGCCAAAACACCCTTATGTTGGGGGTAGGGTTTCCCTGTCCTATTTTGTCAGGAGCTAGGGTTTCACTACGCACGCAGCGGTTTCAAACAACCTATAAACGGGTAAGCAACCTGTCCTAATTTGGAATGGTCACTATGGATCCGAATATGCACTAGGTCGAATGGTCAAAAAGGGTGCCCCGGTAAAACCGGGGTTTGTGTTCCCATACTGGCAGAGCCGTAACCGGTCAGCCTTATGGACATGCCTTGACAAGACAAGCCTCCGGCAAACCGCTCAGGAATAGCAGATGGCAAACACGGTGTCCTAGGCGCACCAATGCAAATGCAATGCAAAGAGACACACAAGTGTAGTCAAAACCAAATATCATGAGTTCGAGTCAAGTTCTCTAAATCCCCAACAGAGTCGCCAGAAACTGTAACAAGCCCCGCGGGGGACCTCGCTACAGCTCGGACTCGATTTCGTGTCATGGTTCTTAATCTTGAACCAAAGAGTCCAAATCCGGCAAATCGTTTTGAAAACAGGTTTTTGAAAGAAGTGCCAAATATGGACTGCTTTGCCAGATACAGAGTCGCCACCTAAATATTTTATTTTTGGGAAATTTAGGAAACCCTGACTCGGTGCCAAAGGCCACGTGTCCGTCATCACCAAAGTTGCCTCGGCTCGAGAACTTGGGTACGATTGGGGAAGGTCACTTCGTGAGCACCCCCGCTCGCCCGGTCAAAGACCGGCCTCTACTAACCGTGATATCTGTTTTTGAAAACATTGTATGCTCTTATTCCGGTTATTAGCCTAGGTTACTATGTGATGCTCGCAGCAAACAAGTATAGACTGAGTCACCTGAATTGGAACAAAACATTTCATGTTTGTTTGTTTAAAAATGGTTTGATGGTGCTACCCGCAAGTAGGCTAAGACGTGGATTTGCCACCCTCAGGTGGGCTTAGAAAACATGATTTTGCCACTATCTAGTGGGCTTAAAACAAACATTCAATGCATTGTTCCACTCCGAGTAACTCAACCTCCACCCACAAGCATTCAAGGCAGTTATATCACATAAGCAATTATCCTCATGGTAAGCATGCTATCATGGCAACACTCACACGCTGTAGACACCCCATTTTTGACCGACCTTAAGACTCAGACGTCACCGATTGAGTGCTCGGTGGTGTTGCATATCGTGCTCGTTCAGAAGTTTCAGAGTCGCGGCCGTGCGCCCTGCCTCTGGACTTTCGAATTCTTTTCTGTGCCTTGTCTCGGTTTGCGAACCAGGCTCGGTTTTCTCTGTTTTCTCTCCTGAGGGAAGGGAGTAGTCCTGTAGACTATCTCTCGGTGGCCGTGCGCTACTTTTCGTGGCCGTAGGCCATTTTGCCCATTTCGGAGCCCGGTTCCCGGTTTTCGGAGCCGTCAGGCCGTGTGCCTCGGTTCGAGACCGCCCAATCATCTCCGATTTCTCCGGTTCTTGGCTAGTACCTCTGTTTCATCATAACAAGGCACACTGGGGCCCCTGATGCCCACTTCGTGGCCGTATGCCACTTTCGGTGCTTATAGCCGGTTTTCGGGCCCAGAACCTCGCGGTTTGGCCCCCGAGCATTCATTTCGCATCGGATTTCTCCGGTTCTTGGCAGGTACCCCTGTTTTATCATTCTGAGGAACACTGGGGCCTCTGGTACCCACTTCGCTACTGAACACCACTTCCGGTGCCTGCAGCCCATTTTTGGGACCCCGAACTGCGCGGTTTGGGCCCCGAGCGTTCATTTCTCATTAGTTTTTGTTCAATTTTGGCAAGTACCTCTGTTTCAACACCAGGAAGATCACTGGGGGGGAGGAGGCCAGCAATTATCCCAGATAACCAGTTTCGCTCCTCCGGCGCCCGTTTTGCTCACTTCCGGGCTAATGTTGAACACCCTGGGCCCATTTCCTTCCAACCAAAGCTACATATCTGTGATCAGGGGACATGGGAGGACCCTAAAAGAGCATGGTCGGCCAGCAATTCCAAGTTTCATTTTTGAGCCCCTCCTTCAAGCTCTATGTTGTGGCTCCTGCTTCGGTGTTGCCAATTTCCGACCTTGGAACCTTGTTCTACACATCTGGGAGGACCCTAAAAGTTGGTGGTCGGCCAGTAATTGTGCATTTCATTTTTGAGCCTCTCCTTCAAGCTCTATGTTGTGGCTCCTGCTTCGGTGTTGCCAATTTCCGACCTTGGGGCCTTATTCTACACACTTGGGAGGACACCAATCCATAGTGGTCGGCCAGAAAATTTGTTGTCCTTTTTTTGAGCATGGCCGGCCGGCCAGGCTGAGTGGCTGGCCGACCAGGTGGGGTGGCCGGCCGGCCACCTCCCAGAAATTTACCTGGCCGGCCAGCTTTCTGCTTTTTAACACTTTCCAGCTGTCCATCCACTTTTCAAAATATCTTTGGGCATCCGGGGGATATTTTAGGAGGGAAAGCTTGGGTGCTTTTCCCTCCCTTTTACACCCCTTTCTTGCCTATTTGAGGGGATGGCCTCCTCCTTTGTTGGGGTTAGAGATTTTCTCCTCAAGACTTCTTCTCCATTTGAGCTCATTTCCATAGCCAAAACCTTCAAAAACCTTCAAGATTCCTAGCTAATTCCTTCTTCAACCCTAAGCTCTACCATCCCCACTTCCATTACAGCAGCAAGGGAGTTTTCTTCAGAGGCTAAGAGGCAACAATTTCAAGCCAAGAGGCCACCAAAGTTGGATCTTCAAGGGTAAGTCTCAAAATCCATTTTTCTTGCATAATCTTGAGTTATTTCTTTACCCTATTTGTGATCTGTTTTGGGTTCTGACCCCTTCTGGTTTTATGCTTATTTTGAGCCCCTCTACAACTTTGTAGAAGGGCTCAGCCCTGTTTGGTGTCTCCTTCATACACTTGCTTCAATATCACTCTTTATGCCATTGTTTTGCATGCTTTGTTTAGTTTTTGAGTGATCTGATTTCGAGTATACTATATACTGTGAGTGGGCTTATTTTGAGCCCCTCTTCAACATTGAAGAAGGGCTCAACCATGTTTGGCTTCTCTATCATGCACTTCCTTTGAAATGCTTCCATTTTACCGTAAAATTGCATGATTGTTTTGGCCTATTTGTGATCTGAGTTGGAGCATGCAACGTACTGTGATTGTGCTTATTTTGAGCCCCTCTTCAACATTGAAGAAGGGCTCAACCTGGTTTTCTTACTCTACATATCACTTGCTTTGAATTCTTGTTCCACTCCCATTTTGCATGCACTTTTAAGCTCACCATGCTTCGGATTTCAGCCTTCATCAGGCTTAGAGAGTGCCTTATTTTGGTCCATTATCATTCATCTTGTTAAGGGTCTTAGGCCATTTGATGACTGGTTTTGTACTTGTTTTGTAATCCTTCAATTACCGTAAAATTGCATGTTTGTTTAGGCTTGCTTAGCCACTGATTTGAGTCTTCATCAGGCTTAGAAAGTGTCTTAGAATTGTCTATTCTTCATCTTTTGTTAAAGGTTCAAAGTTGTTTGATGCTTGCTTATGGTACCTCATGTTGTAGCCCCTTATAGGCTCATTTTTTTTGCATGCCATTTTAAGCATATCTACATACTGAATTGGAGGATCTCATCTACTGTAAATATGCATGTTTTTGGTCCTTCCTTAATTTTGTAGAACTGATTTTTCTGGTTTGAGCATTGTAGATACCACTTGCTTTGTAATTCTCCTCTTTTTCCCCGTTTCTGCATGCTAAATTTGCCACGTTTGTGGTTCTTGTTTAGCCTTGCTTTGTACTGAAAAAATGCCATATTTGGGGCTGCCTTGCTACTGGTTTGCATGTCATGATCATATTTTGCATGTTTAGCATAGCCGTAGGCCATTTCGGGTGCTTAAATCACATTTCGGATTGATTTCATGCATTGGTTGTAATTCCGTATCATTTCGGGACTGTTTTCCCCTTCATTTAGGTGCTAAAATTTGGCTTGCATGCTTGCATATCATTTTCCGTGTCATTTGCATTGCGTATGCTATCGCCTCGGTTTGCGCGCCTGTGGGTACGCACTTCGAGGCACCTTGGTTTTATCCGACGCATCTGATGTTGGCTGAGGTCCACTCATTTTCAGTATTAGTAAGCCCCAATTTGCATTTACATCTCATTTTATGCCTCCTCAGTTTGCGTGCCTGTGATGCACGCATTTCGAGGCACTTCATTCTTATCCGACGGCCTCCTATGTGAGTGAGCTGAGGCTCTCCCATGTTGGTGTAAGCCCATCGTGGCATTCCGTATGCCATTTCATTCCATTTTGTCATCGCCTCGGTTTGCGTGCCCGTGTGCACGCATTTCGAGGCACTTCGTTTTATCCGATTTGCATTTCACATCATCGCCTCGGTTTGTGTGCCCGTGTGCACGCATTTCGAGGCACTTCGGTTTTATCCGATTTGCATTTCATCATTGCCTCGGTTTACGTGCCCGTGTGCGCACATTTCGAGGCACTTCGGTTTTATCCGATTTACATTTCACATCATTTTCTCGGTTTGCGTGCCCGTGTGCACGCATTTCGAGACATCTCATTTTCATCAGCATTGTGCATACTAGGATGTATCTTAGTTGCATTTCATGCATATCATGCATATTGCATTGTGTTCGGGATAGGAGTTAGCCCGGCACGGGAAACGAGGCACGTTTCGTACTCTGAGTGACGGAACGGGTCTCAATTCCCAAGTCACCGACACTCCGATTACCCATGATGGAGTTAGGTTTTGTTGTAACATTCATCTGCATTGCACCCTATATTGAGTTGTGCAAATCCGATTCCTCGGCCATCATGCATCGGTATGCGTGATTGGTGGCACGAGAATCGAGGCATGCATATATTTGTGAAATACATTGCTGTGCCCTTTTCCTGCTCTCTGTTGCAGCAAAATAAGGAATCAGCAACTTTTCGGAACTTGGCGCGCATTTCGAGAAACATTGCAAACAGAGGCTAAATTGGGCATCCCAGTGGATTTCCGCGCAACGCAGTCCAGCATACATCATTTATCAGAAGCGAGGCAGCCCCCTGGCTTGCATGCCAGTTTAAAACTTTCTTAGTTTAATTTATTAATTAATTAGGAATTTGTATATTTCGGACTGTAATATTCTTTTATTTGGACTGTATATTCATTCGGACCCTCTGCGCGAGGGCAATGTTGTAATAAGTGTGTGAGTGTGATGTATATGTTTTCCAACCCCACGTCTTTCTCCCTTTTTTTACCCGCTTATGTTGGTTAGATATAGGGCATATTTCAATTAGCATACAGTATGACAGCATATTTGCATCATTCATTTGTTTTGCACGCACCGGGCTCGGCGCATCATACAAACTGCATTTGTATTTCAATTCCAAATTGAATACATGTTAGTTGTAGCATTTCATATACCATGTTTAGAATAGCCGAGCCTGCTATAGTTGCATTTTGCATGTGTTGCATTAGGCATTCTGTATACTTAGGATCATGCATGATTTCTAATAAATTTTCTGTTTTGGCTTGGAGTACTCGGTAAGTACTTATGCTTTAGCATCCTTGCATGCGTGTGAGTGTTGCCATGATAGCATGCTTACTATGAGGCTATGTGCTTATGTGATATAACTGCCTTGAATGCCTGTGGGTGGAGGTTGGGTTACTTGAATTGGGACAATTCATCAAATGTTTGTTTTAAGCCCACTAGATAGTGGCAAAATCATGTTTTCTTAAGCCCACCTGAGGGTGGCAAATCCGCGTCTTAGCCTACCTGCGGGTAGCACCATCAAACCATTTTCAAACAAACAAACATAAAATGTTTTGTTCCAATTCAGACGGCCCAGTCTATACTTATTTGCTGCGAGCATCACATAGTAACCTAGGCTAATAACCGGAATAAGAACATACAATGTTTTCAAAACTTGATATCATGGTTAGTAGAGGCCGGTCTTTGACCGGGCGAGCGGGGGTGCTCACGATGTGACCTTCCCCAATCGTACCCAAGTTCCCGAGCCGAGGCAACTTTGGTGATGACGGACACGTGGCCTTTGGCACCGAGTCAGGGTTTCCTAAATTTCCCATTTTAAAATATTTAGGTGGCGACTCTGTTATCTGGCGAAGCAGTCCATGTTTGGCACTTCTTTCAAAAATCAGTTTTCCAAAACGATTTGCCGGATTTGGACTCTTTGGTTCGAGATTAAGAACCGTGACATTCGAGTCCTTCGAACTGTAGTGACCCCAATATGAACAGAACGGGACTTAACCCTCCCGGGGCGTTCGGGGACGTCTACACACGCATGCAAGGATGCTAAAGCATAAAACTTACCGAGTACTCCAAGCCAAAAAAGAAATTCATTAGAAATCATGCATGATCCTAAATATGCTGAATTGCCTAATGCAACACATGCAATAATGCAACTATAGCAGGCTCGGCTATTCTAAACATGGCATATGGAATGCTACAACTAACACGTATTCAATTTGGAATTGAAATACAAATGCAGTTTGTATGATGCGCTGAGCCCGGTGTGTGCAAAACAGATGAATGAATGCAAACATGCTATCATACTGTATGCTAATTGAAATATGCCCTATATCTAACCATCATAAGCGGGTAAATAAAAGGGAAGAAAGACGTGGGGTTGGAAGACATACATCACACTCACCCACACTTATTACAGTTATGCCCTCGCATAGAGGGTCCAAATAAATATACCGTCCAAAATAATAAAAGAATAATACAGTCCGAAAAATATACAAATTAAACTAAGAAAGCTATAAACTGGCATGCAAGCCAAGGGCTGCCTCGCTTCTGATGAATGATGTATGCTGGACTGCGTTGCGCAGAAATCCACTGGGATGCCCAATTTAGCCTCTGTTGCAATATTTCTCGAAATGCGTGCCAGACTCCGAAAATTTGTTGATTCTCTATTTTGCTGCAACAGAGAGCAGGAAAGGGGCATAGCAATGTATTTCACAAATATACGCATGCCTCGATCCTCGTGCCACCAATCACGCATCTCGATGCATGATGGCCGAGGAGTAGGTTTGCACAACTCAATGTAGGGTGCAATGCAGATGAATGCTACAACAAAACCTAACTCCATCATGGGTAATCCGGAGTGTCGGTGACTTGGGAATTGAGACCCGTTCCGTCACTCAGAGTACGAAACGTGCCTCGTTTCCCGTGCCCGGGCTAACTCCTATCCCGAACACGATGCAATATGCATGATATGCATGAAATGCAGCTAAGATACAATCCTAACATACACAATGCTATGAAGATGAGATACCTCGAAACGCGTGCACACGGGCACGCAAACCGAGGAAATGATCCTAAGGCATGAAATGGCATACGTAATGCAAATTGGACTTACACTAACATGAGTGAGCCTCAGCCACACTCACACAAGAGGCCGATGGATGAAAATGAGATGTCTCGAAATGCGTGCCCACGGGCACGCAAACCGAGGCGATACATACGGAATGCAAAATGACATGGAAATGATATGTAATGAGGCTAAAATGAGATGTCTCGAAGTGCGTGCCCGTGGGCACGCAAACCGAGAAAATGACATATGGAGTGCAATGATGCGAAAATGGCATACAGGATGCAGAATGGACTTATACCAACATGAGAGGACCTCAGCCACTCTCACATAAGAGGCCGTCGGATGAAAATGAAGTGCCTCGAGATGCGTGCACACGGGCGCGCAAACCGAGGTGATGCATACGGAATGCAAAATGACATACGAAATGCGAAATGGACTTATACTAACATGAGTGAGCCTCAGCCACACTCACATGAGAGGCCGTCGGCTGAAAATGAGGTGCCTCGAAGTGTGCGCCCACGGGCGCGCAAACCAAGGCAATGCGTTTAAGCATAAAATGACATGGAAAATGATATGCAAACATGCAAATGGAATTTCAGCACTTACAAATGATGCAAAACAGTCCCGAAAGGTGGGGAAATGATACCAAATGCCCGGAATGGTCCCGAAATGCGATAATAAGCACCGGAATGGCCTATAGCCATACTAAACATGCATAATTGGTACATGACATGCAAAACAGGCAAGGCAGCCCCAAAATAGCATTTTTCAGTCACAAAAAGGGCTAAACAGCAAGCATAGATAGGGCAACAATAGCATGCAAAAATACGAGCCAAGAGAGGGGTATTGAAGCAAGTGATACATGCGATGCTCAAATGGAAAGTACCCTTCTACAACACTGAGAGGGACTAAAAATATGAACATTAACAGTAGATGACATCCCCCAACTCAGTATGCAAACATACTAAAAATGTCATGCAAGATTGAGGATACATAGAGCTATAACATGAAGTACCCCAAAAATTCATCAAACCAGCAAAGACCCTTAATGAAATATGTCAAGAAGATCAAAATATGACTCTTTCCAGTACTGATGATGGCCGAAATCAGAAGCTAGGTAAGCTTAACAAAAGCATGCAAAATGGGGGTCAAAGAGAGGTATAGAGACAAGTATAACATGGAGACCCCCAACAAGATTGATCCCTTCTACAATGTTGTAGAGGGATACAAAATAAGCTTACTCACAGTTCATGACATGCTCCAAAACAGACTACATGTAGGTCAAACAAATCATGCAAGTTTACGGTAAATATGAGAGATTGTTAAGAAAGTGCATGATAGAGAGGCCAAACAGGGTTGAAACCTTCTTAAATGTTGAATAGGGGCTCAAAATAGGCCCACTCACAGTTTATATTGTGCTCGAAAACAGATCACTCATAGGCCTAATATTTCATGCAAAAACAAGGGTAAAACATGGATTCAAAGAAACTTGCACATGGAGCATGAAAACAAGGTTGAGCCCTTCTTCAATGTTGAAGAGGGCCTCAAAATAAACACAATATCAGTTCATGAGATGCTCCAAATCAGATCACACATAGGCCAAATATTCAATGCAAAATAATGGCATATAAGAGGATATTGAAACAAGTGCAAGATGGAGGGCTCAAACAGGGTTGAGCCCTTAAACAAACATCAAGAATAGCTCAAAAGAGGACCACTTTCAGTATTGGTCGGAGCTCAAAACAGTGAGAAAGTAGGGTTAAGAAAAGAGGCAAGAAAGTGGTGTAAAAGAGGGATTTTGAGACTCACCCTTGTAGACAACACCTTTGCTACCTCTTGCTTGAAGAAAGTTGCTTCTAAGCCTCTTAAGAACCCCTCCTTGCTGCTGGAAATGAAGTGGTGTTGGTGGTGCTTGAAGATGGTGAAGAAAAGGCCCCAATACTTGAAGATTATGGAGTTGTATGTATGTATATTCTTGAATCAACACTTGAGGCTTGTGTTCTTGAGGTGGGAGGACACTAATGTGTGCAAGAAAGGAAGAGAAGAGTCTCTCTTGGAATGGAGGGAAATGAGCTCTTATTTCCCTCCATAGGGGGTCCCCCGGAGAGATATTTTTGGGGGAATTTCAAAGCACAGCTGGAAAGCTCACATCCCAAGGAAGCTGGCCGGCTAGCCACCTTTATTGGAGGTGGCCGGCTGGCCACCAAAGGTTGGTGTCCTCCCATGTGTGTACAACAAGACCCTATGGTTGGAAATTGGCAACTCTGAACCAGGAGAAACAACAATCCACTTTTCAAAGAGGGTCAAAAATGAAAAGAAGAATTACTGGCGGCCATGGGTTTTTAGTGTCCTCCCATGTGTGTACAACACGAATATGTGGTTTTGGCTTGAAGAAAATGGCCCTAGGGTGGTCAATATTAGCCCGGAAGTGAGAAAAACGGGCGCCGGGGGGCGCCGGAAGAGCATAACAGGTTGCTTGGACAATTGCTAGCCTCCCACCCTCCAGTGATCTTCCCGATGATAAAACAGAGGTACCTGCCAAAAATGAACAAAAATCGATGCAAAACGAATGCTCGGGGACCAAAACACGCAGTTCGAGGTCCCGAAAATAGGCTGTAAGCACCGAAAGTGGCATTCGGCCACGAAGTGGGTATCTAAGACCCCAGTGTCCCTCGTTATGATAAAACAGAGGTACCTGCCAACAATGAACAAAAACCGATGCAAAACGAATGCTCGAGGACCAAAACACGAAGTTCGGGGTCCCGAAAACCGGCCGTTAAGTACCGAAAGTGGTGTTTGGCCACGAAGTGGGTATCTAAGACCCCAGTGTCCCTCAAAAGGGAGTAAATGAGATGCATGCCAAAAATCGGAGGAATCGGAGATGGTTGGGTGGTCCCGAACCGAGGCACACGGCCTGACGGCTCCGAAAACCAGGAACCGAGCTCCGAAATGGGCAAAATGGCCTACGGCCACGAAATGTAGCCCACGGCCACTGAGAGATAGTCTGCTAGACCTCTCCCTCCCCTCAGGAAAGAAAACAGAGAAAATCGAGTCCGATTCGCAAACCGAGGCAAGGCACAGAAGAGAGTTCGGAAGTCCGGAGGCAGGGCGCACGGCCGCGACTCTGAGACTTCTGAACGAGCACAATATGCAACATCACCGAGCGCTCAATCGGTGACTTCTGAGTCTTAAGGTCGGTCAAAAATGGGGTGTCTACAGTTGCCCCTCTTTGACAGAACTCGGAAGTCACAAGTGACGGGAGTGAATGTCAAAGCCCAGAGACGACCCATTTTTGACAAGGCCGAAGACTTAGACAATCATGCAAGATAAACAGAGATATATGTGCCCGCAGGCGTGACCGCAGGCAGGAGGGGGGCAAAATGCAAAGCGACATGCCCGCGGGTTTACCACTCCCGCTATTTTGCGCGTCGCAATGTTTTGTGCAGTTCACACTCGCGCAATTTTGCGCGTCGCACTGTTTTGTGCAGTTGACACTCGCGCTATTTTGCGCGTCGCACTGTTCTGTGCAGTTGACACTCGTGCTATTTTGCGCGTCGCACTGTTCTGTGCAGTTGACACTCGTGCTATTTTGCGCGTCGCACTGTTCTGTGCAGTTGACACTCGTGCTATTTTGCGCGTCGCACTGTTTTGGGGAGTTTATCACTCGCGCTATTTTGCGCGTCGCACTGTTTTGTGCAGTTTATCACTCGCGCTATTTTGCGCGTCGCAATGTTTTGTGCAGTTCACACTCGCGCAATTTTGCGCGTCGCACTGTTTTGTGCAGTTCACACTCGCGCTATTTTGCGCGTCGCACGGTTTTGTGCAGTTCAAACTCGCGCTATTTTGCGCGTCGCACCGTTTTATGCAGATCACACTCGCTCTATTTTGCGCGTCGCACTGTTTTGTGCAGTTGACACTCGCGCTATTTTGCGCGTCGCACTGTTTTGTGCAGTTGACACTCGCGCTATTTTGCGCGTCGCACTGTTTTGTGCAGTTTATCACTCGCGCTATTTTGCGCGTCGCACTGTTTTGTGCAGTTCACACTCGCGCTATTTTGCGCGTCGCACTTTTTCTGCTGTTCACGCTCGCGCTATTTTGTGCGTCGCACTGTTTTGTGCAGTTCACACTCGCGCTATTTTGCGCGTCGCACTGTTTTGTGCAGTTCAAACTCGCGCTATTTTGCGCGTCGCACCGTTTTGTGGATTTCACACTCGCACTATTTTGCGCGTCGCACTGTTTTGTACAGTTTATTACTCGCGCTATTTTGCGCGTCGCACTACTTTGTGCAGTTGACGCTCGCGCTGTTTTGCGTGTCGCACTGTTTTGTATAGTTTATCACTCGTGCTATTTTACGCGTCGCACGGTTTTGTGCAGTTGACACTCGCGCTATTTTGCGCGTCACACTGTTTTGTGCAGTTGACACTCGCACTATTTTGCGCGTCGCACTGTTTTGTGCAGTTGACACTCGAGCTATTTTGCGCGTCGCACCGTTTTGTGCGGTTCACACTCGCGCTATTTTGCGCGTCGCCCTGCTTTGTCCAGTTGACCCTCGCGCTATTTTGCGCGTCGCACTGTTTTGTGCAGTTCAAACTCGCGCTATTTTGTGCGTCGCACTGTTTTGTGCAGTTGACACTCGAGCTATTTTGCGCGTCGCACCGTTTTGTGCAGTTCACACCCGCGTTATTTTGCGCGTCGCACTGTTTTGTGTAGTTGACACTCGCGCTATTTTTCGTGTCGCACTGTTTTGTGCAGTTCACACTCGCGCTATTTTGTGCCTCGCACTGTTTTGTGCAGTTGACACTCGCGCTATTTTGCGCGTCGCACTGTTTTGTGCAGTTCACACTCGCCCTATTTTGCGCGTCGCACTGTTTTGTGTAGTTGACACTCGCGCTATTTTGCGCGTCGCACTGTTTTGTGCAGTTCACACTCGCGCTATTTTGCGCCTCGCACTGTTTTGTGCAGTTGACACTCGCGCTATTTTGCGCGTCGCACTGTTTTGGGCAGTTTATCACTCGCGCTATTTTGCGCGTCGCACTGTTTTGTGCAGTTTATCACTCGCGCTATTTTGCGCGTCGCACTGTTTTGTGCAGTTGACACTCGCGCTATTTTGCGCGTCGCACTTTTTGTGCAGTTCACACTCGCGCTATTTTGCGCGTCGCACTATTTTGTGCAGTTCACACTCGCGCTATTTTGCGCGTCGCACTGTTTTGTGCAGTTGACACTCGCGCTATTTTGCGCGTCGCACTGTTTTGTGCAGTTTATCACTCGCGCTATTTTGCGCGTCGCACTGTTTTGTGCAGTTTATCACTCGCGTTATTTTGCGCGTCGCACTGTTTTGTGCAGTTGACACTCGCGCTATTTTGCGCGTCGCACTGTTTTGTGCAGTTCACACTCGCGCTATTTTGCGCGTCGCACTATTTTGTGCAGTTCACACTATCGCTATTTTGCGCGTCGCACTGTTTTGTGCAGTTGACACTCGCGCTATTTTGCGCGTCGCACTGTTTTGTACAGTTGACACTCGCGCTATTTTCTGCGTCGCACTGTTTTGTGCTGTTCAAACTCGCGCTATTTGCGCGTCGCATGGTTTTGTGCAGTTGACACTCGAGCTATTTTGCGCGTCGCACCGTTTTGTACAGTTCACACTCACACTATTTTGCGCGTCGCACTGTTTTGTGCAGTTTATCACTCGCGCTATTTTGCGCGTCGCACTGTTTTGTGCAGTTGACGCTCGCGCTATTTTGCGCGTCGCACTGTTTTGTACAGTTGTTACCCGCGCTATTTTACGCGTCGCACGGTTTTGTGTAGTTGACACTCGCGCTATTTTGCGCGTCGTACTATTTTGTGCAGTTGACACTCGCGCTATTTTGCGCGTCGCACTATTTTGTGCGGTTGACACTCGCGCTATTTGGCGCGTCGCACTATTTTGTGCCGTTGACACTCACGCTATTTTTGCGTCGCACAGTTTTGTGCAGTTCACACTCGCGCTATTTTGCACGTCGCACTGTTTTGTGCAGTTCACATTCGCGCTATTTTGCGCGTCGCACTGTTTTGTGCAGTTTATCACTCGCGTTATTTTGCGCGTCGCACTGTTTTGTGCAGTTTATCACTCGCGTTATTTTGCGCGTCGCACTGTTTTGTGCAGTTTATCACTCGCCCTATTTTGCGCGTCACATTGTTTTGTGCAGTTTATCACTCGTGCTGTTTTGCGCCTCGCACTGTTTTGTGCAGTTGACACTCGCGCTATTTTGCGCGTCGCACTGTTTTGTGCAGTTGACACTTGCGGTAGTTTGTGCCTCGCACTGTTTTGTGCAGTTGACACTCGCGCTACTTTGCGCGTCGCACTGTTTTGTGCAATTGACACTCGCTTTACTTTGCGCGTCGCACTATTTTTTGCGGTTCACACTCGCGCTATTTTGCGCCTTGCACTGTTTTGTGCAGTTGACACTCGCGCTATTTTGCGCGTCGCACTGTTTTGGGCAGTTTTTCACTCGCGCTATTTTGCGCGTCGCACTGTTTTGTGCAGTTTATCACTCGCGCTATTTTGCGCGTCGCACTGTTTTGTGTAGTTGGCACTCGCGCTATTTTGCGCGTCGCACTGTTTTGTACAGTTGACACTCGCGCTATTTTGCGCGTCGCACTGTTTTGTGCTGTTCAAACTCGTGCTATTTTGCGCGTCGTACGGTTTTGTGCAGTTGACACTCCCGCTATTTTGCGCGTCGCATTGTTTTGTGCAGTTTATCACTCGCGCTATTTTGCGCGTCGCACTGTTTTGTGCAGTTGACACTCGAGCTACTTTGCGCGTCGCACCGTTTTGTGCAGTTCGAACTCTCGCTATTTTGCGCGTCGCACTGTTTTGTGCAGTTTATCACTCGCGCTATTTTGCGCGTCGCACTGTTTTGTGCAGTTGACGCTCGCGCTATTTTGCGCGTCGCACTGTTTTGTACAGTTTATCACTCGCGCTATTTTACGCGTCGCACGGTTTTGTGCAGTTGACACTCGCGCTATTTTGCGCGTCGTACTGTTTTGTGCAGTTGACACTCGCGCTATTTTGCGCGTCGCACTGTTTTGTGCCGTTGACACTCGCGCTATTTTGCGCGTCGCACTGTTTTGTGCAGTTCACACTCGCGCTATTTTGCGCGTCGCAATGTTTTGTGGAGTTCACACTCGCGCTATTTTGCGCGTCGCACTGTTTTGTGCAGTTCACACTCGCGCTATTTTGCGCGTCGCACTGTTTTGTGCAGTTGA
>JAPPVO010005594.1:0-21967 GCA_030407325.1 Camellia japonica | reverse complement strand
CGTTTGTTTTTTTTGGCATAGGTTAAATACTGAAACGAAGTCGTTTTATGGGAGTTTTTAAATCAAAAGGTTGCACAGGGTGTTGGGCCAACGTGACATATTTAACCTATTTAAAATAACAGAAATCAAGGAAGCACAGGTGCGGGTACGAGTACAGTACGGATACGAGTGCGGGTACGCCGATTCGGCAAAACTCAAAAAAAGTATGATACGGGTACGGCTGCAGTACGCCGATATATATATATATTTTTTATATAATTATGGTTAAAAGATCCAACCTACAAATTAAAATTAAATATTAAAACTAAAAAGAGCACTACTCATTTTCCTATAATTTAAAACCATTAAGAGTTAAAAATAATATTTGTGAAATCTCTCACTTTGACATGTTATGCACTGTGAATTTGTTATCATAATTTATTTTTAAAATCTTTCTTTTTGCTCATCAATTTGCTATTTTTATAGGGTGAGACCAAAGAAATATCAGGAGACCAAAGAAAGATTTAAAGTTAATTGCCAACAGTAAAGGAAAAAAAATTCTCAATTAAGGCAAGTTGTCAATTGCAATTTGCATAATACATAAAATTGCATCATTCCCAACCACTACTAATCAACTAATACCGTATCAATTTTTAATGTTTTGTGCATAAACTTTAAAAGTTTGTTATGATTAAAGATTTTATAAAGAAATTTTAGGAGGATCTGAAGCAAAAGTATAATGCATAGTCATACACAGAATTGCCCTTTATAAGCCTTGTTATTTTTTTTGTTCAAATTGTTTTTTAAAAACATCAAAATCATTTGTTGATATGCTTATACAATTCATACAAACATGGTTATCAGAATCCCGATCCGGATCTTACGATCCTACGATCTTACGATCCATTTTAGTACAATCGATCCGGATCGTGTAAAAAACTCCTTATAGGTAGGATCTATCGATCCTGGTAGTGGGATCTTATAGGATCGTGGAATCCCGATCCAAATCCGATCCTATTCGATCCAATTTACAAGCCTTGTTTTGTATTGTATGACATATTTTGTTGTAAATTTTATGTTTGTTGTCTACATACCAATTTATGTCGTCAAAATAAATAATAAAAATTAAGTAGTATTGAATCAAATAGACTAAGAAAAACAAACTAGGAAACAAACATTCAAATATTGCGGTAATTTAAGAAAATTGAATAGTCGGAAAAACAAACTTAGCTTTAGCGGAGTCTAAGAAGGGTAAGATGATTGCAACTTTATCCCAATTTTTGGAGAAATTATTTTTGTGACTCGAATCTGCTCCACCATGGATGCTAACAACAAACCTTATTATTCGACTAAGCTACTCTTTTGAGTTCTTAATCTATTTTCATATCCAATTATGTTAAATATTTTTTCTTCACTTTTTATGCATTATTGTACATTGTAAAGTATTTTGTTATAGAATTCTTCTTCTTCTTCACCTTCTTTTTGATGAAATACAAAACTTTTACCATCGAGTTTTCTATTGCATGATATTATATGTACATTTTACATGGAATATTATATTTTTCACAATATCTTCACTTCTTTTTAATAGAATATAGGTTCATTTTGTGTACACTTTATAAGAAATATTTATTTAAATTAAATTATTATGTAATTTGTCTTTTTTGGTAGGATCTTACGATCCTCGATCCGATTCTACGATCCGATCCTATAAACACCTCCAACGATCCAACGTTGGATCCCGATTTTAACAACCTTGCATACAAATAGACAGAACAACAGAGAAACATCAAAATTGCTGATTTGCAAGGGCAAAAAAAAAAAAAAAGAGGCCCCAACGTACCCATGGCGTACCCACGCCGTACCTGAATGAACCAAACGTACCAGACTCCCTTTTTCCGTACCCAGTACACGTGCAGCCGTACCGGTACGCATACCCGCACCCGGTAGTAAGTACCCGCTACTCATACAGCACTATTTTTGGAGTACCCGTGCTTCATAGACAGAAATGTTTCGAAGCTCTAGAGCAGAAGCTCTATAGCTGCTCTAATGACGTGGCAACGACGTGGGTCCCACTTTCTTCTACTCGGCCTTCTCTCTCTTTTTCTGATTCTATTTGAATTGAAATTTTTTTAGAGCTACTCTTCTTACTATTTCCTTGTCTCTCTCTCTCTCCAACCGAGACTCTCTCTCTCTCCTCGCTTCTCCTCAGTCCGACCGAGCCTCTCTCTCTCTCTCTCTCTCTCTCTCTTTCTCTCACTGAGCCTCTCTCTCTCTCTCCCTCCAGTTTGTCTTCTCTCGACTCTCTCTGTTATCGAGCCGATCCGATCGACTCTTTACCGACCGAGTTGCCGACCGAGTCTCTGTTTCGACAAGCGACCCGAAGCAACGATTCCAACCTAGAGGTATATAACTTACAAATTGATTTAGGGCTTGTATGTATGTGTCTGTGTGTGTCTTAGAAAGTGTCAGTTACTGTACACCTTCTGGCCTTAAATATGGAGCAAAAGAAGTTAGATTGCTTTACAAATTGATTTAGGGCTTCTAATATAGTGTATGTGTATATATAAGGAGCATTTGAGCTGGGAGGCTGAATCAATCATAAATTGATAAAAGAAATAGTTCACTTAGATTGCTTTACATATGTTTATGCAGTTGATTTTCAGACTTCATAAATAATTGATTGCTAATAAATAATAGTTGATGAACCAGTTTATTTTGAATTTCCACATACGATTTACATTTTGGAACTTGTTTTTAGGGTTTTGAAACTAGATTCAGACTACTACAATAGCTATATGGAAGGTGGAAGTAGGACAGTCTGATCACCAATTGTAACCAACGTGAGCTGGATTAGTTGGGACACTTTGAAAGAAGAAGATGAAGATGAAGATGAAGAAGAAGGGTCAATACTGGAAACCAAGCCACCCACTACTTTCATACTTTCTTTCTCCATATACTTTCTTTCTTCATCTAGGTTCCCAGTTAATGTTTAAATTAATTACAGTATAAATATTCATCTAGGTTATATCAATTTTTTTTTATAAAAAAAAAAAGATATTTTTTGTGCCATTTCTCTGTTTCTTCATCAACAATGCAAATCCTAACTGCTTCATTCCATACAGAGTTGGGGAAGAGAGTTTACCTGAGAAGACGGAGGACAGATCTGCGAATGCCGAAGAGCGAGAGAGGGAAGACGGAGAGGGAGAAGAAGCGCGGATGACGACCGCCGGAGGGGAGAGAAGACGCCGGACTGTGGAGGAGGGACAAGACAGCGGACAGTGGAGGACAGATCTCCCAATTTAGAAAGAAAAATGAGGGGCTTTTCCCAAATTAAGTCAAAGAAAAATGTTTTGGACCTCGAATCTGGGAGGCCCCGAATCCCCCTAAGCCCAAAACGACGTCGTTTTGGGCTTAGGCTTTTTTTTTTTTTTTTTTTTCTTCTTTTCTGCCATTTTTGACGCAGAGGAAGAAGAGGAAGAGGGAGGGAGGGAGGGAGAGAGAGAGAGAGAGAGGGGGGGAGAGAGGCGTCGTCTCGCCGTCCGATCGTCGCTCGCCGACGCTGTCGCAGCCGCCCGATCATCGCCCGCCGTCGCTCGTCCCAGCTCCAGCTCGTCGCAGCTCCGGCTCTGCCTCGCCGCAGCTCCGGCTCTACCTCGCCGCCCCGACCTCCGCCCCTGCCTCATCCCCGAGTTTATTGGCCCCCTCCCCTCCCCTCCCCTCCACCTCCTTCTCTTCCTCCCTCCCCCTCCCCCTCCCTCTCCCCTTCCCCCATCTTCGTCTCCGTCTGCTGAAAAAAAAAAAAAAAAAAAAAATTAAAACCATGAAACGACGTCGTTTCATGGTTTCGGGGGATTCGGGGGACCTCGGATTCGAGGTCCCAATCGCGATTGTAAGTCAAATTAGAAACTTTTTCTTAAATTAGGCTTAGTTTGGACGGAATTTTTAAATTAGGCTAAAACGTGATTCACAACTAGGCTTTCAACGTTTTTGTGGCTGTCGCGCGGAAATTTCCTAAAATTATAAAAGCGTATTTTCAAACCACGCTTTTAATCAAAAAAGCGTGATTTATAATCACGTTTTTAATTAATTTGTTTTTTTTTAATCAAGAAAGCGTGGTTTATAATCACGTTTTTAATTTTTTTTTTTTTTTTTTCCTAAAAGCATAGTTGTGAACCACGCTTTTAACTGAAATTTTTTTTCCCTAAAAATGTGGTTGTGAACCACGCTTTTAACTAAATTTTTTTTTCTTTCTGAAAACGTGGTTGTGAACCACGCTTTTACTGTTCATCCACGCTTTTAACCAAAATCCGTTTTTAAGTGAAAGCGTGGTTCGTAACCACGCTTTTAAAACTTATATAAATATCCCCCAGCCCCGTCATTTGCAATCACGCTTTTTACACTTAGCTTTTTCGACTTCACTCTCGCTCCCTGCTCGAGCTCCCTCTACCCTCAGACTCTCTCTCTGCTCTCACTATCTCTCCGTCCGTGGGTTGCTCTCTCTCGTTGATATGGCGTCTGTCTCTCTCTGTTGATCTACTTTTATGCGTTTATTGTGTTTGTGAAAATGTGAATGTGGGTACAATGTGGGTAGAATAGGGTTCATGAATGTGAAAATGTTGTGAAATCAGAAATCATAAATTAGGGTTAGGGTTTTGAATTGTGAAATCATAAATTAGGATTAGGGTTTCAGAAATTAGGGTTTTGAATTGTGAAATCAGAAATTAGGGTTAGGGTTTCAGACTTGGTAGTTATAAGAGAATGATGAAAGGTTGTGTGATTAAAAAGACATAAATGATAAAAAATGAAGTAAAAGAATATATATTTATATTATTGTATAAATTTGATCCATGCAAATGGCTCAATAGATCTTCCATATAGATCAATACATGTTATCTACCACTAAAATACACACTATGATCATTCACTCTGCTTAAAATCTTTGATGCTAGTATGGAAATTGCAAACCAACAAAAGACTTTGCAGGTAGGCCCTCAGTTATCTTGAATATTTTCATATTTTGAAGTTACCAATATATGTAGGAGATTTGTCTTAGACATAAAAGAGGTAAATCCAAATGCAAAAAATTAAAATTAAATATCTTCCTTCCACATAGAGAATCAACAAGGTAAGGAGTTCCTATACATGGTATACGGCAAGCCAACCCTTTGAAAAATTCTATTAATGAAAAGTAGACTACCATTGGAACATTCAACAAACCATCTTAGAAATCTCAAAAAAGCTTCTACCTTTCTCCTACAAATGGCCTAAAGCATACAGTCAAGCAGTTCCAAACATTTAAATTAAATAACAAGATTTCAATATAAGATACGATCACATTTAGAAACCTATTTGAGATTTTGTGACCCAAAAATTGGAAGGTACCCATCCCTCCATACTCCAATTTATATTCCTCCAAAGCCTTGAAGGAGAAGGTGGTGAAGGCTTCAGTGCCCCCTCTTCAAAATTTAAAGATAGCATCAAGTTCAATTCATACAAGTGTTCCTCAGGTTTTCATATACAAACAAATAACTTTGATTAACTTTGATTAAAATAACTTTGTATGTATATGGGGATATTATTGTATAAATTTGATTAAGGTGAAAATTTTACAAGAAAATATAATTCTAATTTTAAATAACTTTCATAATAAATATAATTCTAATCCTGTCTATATTTTTTGTATTGTGAATTGTGAATCCTGTCTATATTTTTTGAAATTAGGGTTTTGAATTTTTAATTGCAAATCCTGTCTATATTTTTTGAATTGAAAATTTTATTTTTTGCTTATTAATCCTGTCTATATGGTTAAATCTTCTTATTCTTTCGCTTATCTCTTAAGTTACATCATTAGGCCACTATAACTAGTACAAAGAATTTTTTTGGGTTGTTTTAGGAAATATGTTAAAAGCTAATTTTTCGTTTTTTTTTTTTTTAAAAACTTTTTTTGGAAAAACGTGTAAAAAAAGTAGAGAAATGATGTAACCCAAAAAAAATTAGAAGTCAAAAAATGACTTTTAACCTCTTTGCCAAAAGAGGCCTTTGAAGTCGTCCTCAAAAATGCTATTACCAAAACATTTTATATAAATTAAAAAATTTTGTTTAAAAATTATGTTTGAAAAAATTAAATTTTTTGATTTATAAAATGACTCATTCTCGATAATTTTTACCCACTTGAACTATCCAATTGACTTATTCCCTATGCGTCTGGATTATGTTTATTCAATTAAGTTTTATATTTTTATGATAGTCGGATGTCTGAATCAATTTACATATTTCTCGACTAATCTTAGAATCCACACCAAACATCCCTTCTACGTAGATCGGACAAATCTCAAATAATACATATAAACATGACACATACTGAGAGTTCAACTTAAGACCTGAAAGGAGCATACCTAATTTTTAACACATAATGAGAGCTCATTAATATTAATGAAACTCAAGTTTGACTCGGTTTGGCTCGATAATTTTTTTTAATGTTATTTATATTGTTTAAATAAAAATAAAAGGGTCGAGCTTGACATATCGAGCCGAGCCCTTAACAAGCTCAGTCGAGCTTGTTCATGAAAAGTTCGGCTCATTTGCAGCCCTATTTGAAACAACTCGTGATTGGGAATTTGGGAGAAGTATTTCAAATATCACCATACTTTACTAGAAATAATATAAAATTACAACTCATAATTATTAACTTTCAAATTTTTTATTTTTATCTTTTATAACTGAGTATCTAAGTCAATTTATACACACCTCGACTAAATTTAAAATTATAATATATGCATCAAAAGAGAGTCTTCAAACATTCTAATTAATAGTCCATAGAAATTTCCTAGGTAAGAAGAAAAGAAAAAAAAATTGGTACTTTGATGGCTAAGCTTGTGTTTCATAATACCAAATAATTGCTACGGATGGCCCAATAGATTGACATGGATTAGTATTCAAAATTTACTACATAGATTTAACCACCAATATAAGCCCATAAGCCAAGGCACAAGCCTCTTTTGAGAACATGTAAAAAATTAATTTATTGGTTTATTTTGATTATATTATCTCTCTATTTTTTTTTTTGTATGTTTAAAAAAAAAAAGAGTAAATAAATTAAATTTTTTTTCTTACTTTTCAAAACAAGCCAAAATGAGCTTTTTGTTTGAATTTCATAACAAAGCCTCTATGACTTCTAAAAAGTGGACGAGAGTTACCATTTCACATAAGAAATAACTTTGTCATTAAGGTCCCTAATGGCACAAGCTTGAGCAAATAAAAGTAACTTCTCTTTAATTGTCCATAAATCTCAAGAATTTGATCACCAGTTTTAAAATATTAAGAACAATGTTTGAAATAAAAATTAAGAACAAGTCATACAAAATCAGTCGAGTTATTTCAACTCAATGAAAAAAATAATAATTTCATACAAAACTTACACTATGATTTAAGATTTTTGTATGACTTGTCCAATTTTGTCCAATCTCACTGAATAAATACAATACTTGATAGAAATTATACTATAAAATTATATGAAGAGAAAAATAAAACAAGAATCTTCATAATGTCTTCAGATTCAAAATTAGTGATATATCTGTCTACTTTATCGAAATACTTAAAAAATAGATCAAGATTTATCAAAATAAAACAAAATAAGTGTTTTTTAAATTGCTCACACTTACATGTGTACGATTAAATCATTGCCCAAATTAGGGGCTTTTCCCAAATTAAGGCAAAATAGTAACTTATTTCCCAAAGTAGGCCTAGTTTGGACAGAATTTCCAAACTAAGCAAAAACGCGGATACAAACCACGCTTTCACCATTTTTGTGGCCCTCCCGCGGAAAATTTGTAAAATCTTAAAAGCGTGGTACAAATCACACTTTTAATTAAGAAAACGTGGTTACAAACCATGCTTTTAAGGAAATTTGATTTATACATAAAGCGTGGTTAGGAACCACGCTTTTAAGTAATTTTTTTTTTTCTTTAGAAAACGTGGTTGCAAATCAGGCTTTTACTGTTGACCCGTGGATGATAACCACGCTTTTAACCAAAATGTAAAAATTCAACAAAAAAATCAAAACCAGCACTCACTCTTCTTTCTCAGACACACTCACACTCACTTTCTCTCTCTCTCTCTCTCTGACACACACACCCACAACACTCACACACTCATATCAAACATAATTTTTATATAATTTTTGTAAATATAAATAATTTTTATATAATTTTTATCTTTCGAGTGGTTAGAAATAGTTTTTTACAAATTAAATTGAAACAATCATACGTATCTATATAACCTGCCCAAAAGTTAAAATGATAATTATTTTTTACCCTTAAATGATAATTATTTTTTATTTTTTATTTCTTAACCAAATTAATTTTTAATTTTTTTAAAAAAATTCTAAAAATCAAACCATACATAGCCTAAAAATCTTTTGATAAGTCATTTCTTACGTTGGTAACTTATTTAATTATTTGTTAATTTTATGACATTTTTACCATCTGAGGCATGTTTGGTAACCATTTTGTTTTCAGTTTTCAATTTATATTTACAAAAATTTAAAAACTATCATAAAAACTTGTTTGATAATTTTTTTAGTTTATAAATAGTTGTCTCAATTTGTAAATTTGAGGAAAAAACGTAAATTCAAAAAATGAGTTTACGTTGGTTTTTAAACAAAAATTTAAAAATTTTACTAACAATTTTTTTTTTTCAATTAATTTTTTTTTCCAATTAATTTTTTTTTTTCAATGAATTTTTTTTTTTCAAAGGTGAGGGGAGAACTGTCATAAATATAAACCGAGGGGGTGTCAGTGTAATTTACCTAAATAAAAATAAATAAATTTTAAGAATTAAAGTAAAAAAGTAATCATTTTATATAGTTGATTATTATTTGCTATTACAAATAATTATTATATATATTTAATATTGGTCTGAATTTTATAAAATAAAATTTATATATATTAAAAATTATATATGTTTGATGTGAGTGTGTGAGTATTGTGGGTGTGTCTGTCAGGGAGAGAGAGAGAGAGTGAGTGTGTGTGTGTGAGAAAGAAGAGTGAATGCTGGTTTTGATTTTATGTTCAAAACGTGTTTTGAAAACACGTTTTTACATAATTTACTTAAAAGCGTGGTCACGAATATGTATAAATGAAATTTCTTTATGTATAAATCAAGTTTACCTACACTTTATAATTTATGTAAAGTCACAACCTACACTCATAATTTATGTAATGATTAGAAATTTAGGTAAATTAGAAATCTTGTTATTTTGATGTAGGTTGTTACTTTGATGTAAATTTAGGTTTACCTACACTCACAAGTTTACCTACCTCATAAGATTTCTAATTTACCTACACTCATAAGTTTACCTACACTCAAAGTAACAAGATTAACAACCTATACTCATAAGTTTATGTAAATTACCTAGATTTCTAATTTATCAATTACCTAAATCAACCTACATCAATTAAATTTATGTAATGATTAAAAATCTTGTTACTTTATAATTTATAATTTATAATCATTTTTATATAATTTACACAGAATGAAGTTCAAAATTTAAATTGATGAAATTAAAACTTTCGAGTTTAAATTAAAAAATACGTAAAAGTGTGGAGTTTTTTTTGTAATTTGTCCAATATTTTAAACATGTTTGTGTTCATTTGTTGGCAAAAATCAAAATAAAAATATATTTAGTATACACTGTAATGTAAAAATTTCATGCCACTAATAAATGTAATTTTAAGAACCAAATAATTTATTTTTAAAATGGTATACCTTTTTAAAAATAAAATTTTGGTGTTGACAGGATAGTAATTCATTACCAAATGTCTAATTTCATCCTTAAATAGTAGAGACAATTGGTGAAAAGTTTATTTCAAAGGGGTATAAAGTATTACATTCAAGGTAAAATCTTGTTTCGTAATAAGGACAAAGTGAAAATTGTTGACGATGTTAACAAAGTTGCCGGAAAAAATTATGTTTGTTTTTATCACACCATAGATTCGTCATTGTATTTGCATCATACAATAGCATGATACATTTTTAATAATTCTAATTTTTATCATAAAAAATTAGAAATCTCTTGTAAAATTAATCCAAAATTAATAAAAGATCTTCAGAATAAAAACTTAGCTGAATTATGACATAATGTGATTAGTTATAACATATTGTGAGGTCAATTATGACATTATTTTGATTATGATGTAAGAGTTGTTTAGTTATTAAGTGTGTGAAAATATAATTTTCCCGTCCCCACCCTATTTTCTCATTGAAGTGATATTGAGAAAAATTACAATCTCTATTAAAAACTCAATTAAGTTATGAGCTCTTACCATAAAAGTTCTTCAAGTGGACAAAAAAAGAGTTCTTTTTTGGGTAGTATACCAGTTTTCTAACAAATGTAAAATATACCTAATTCATGTAACTCATAAGTAGGTGTAAATGTTATGAATTTATAATTTTATATTTAAATTTGTAGATAGTTTCTGATGAATCCTTAAGCAAATATTAAATGTGATAGTGATTGTATGCAGGGCGCGTTCTTCTTTTTTTTTTTTTTGCTTTTATTTTTAAATGTGACATCATTTATATAATAGAATACATTGCATGTCTATTTGTGTCAAAATTATAATATGAAATTTAAATTTTAGTACAAGTTTGAATTGTTTATTTTTATATTTATTTTTTGTATGACAAAACACAAGATTTAATATATTATACATCTAACAATAACTCATCTAATAAAATAAATATGAGTACAAAATATAAAATAAATCCTAAATGGAGAAAAAGAACCTTCATGCAGAAAAGATACGAGTCTCCACATACGAAGTAAAAAAAACTCCACGTACAGATGAAACCTCAGCCGTTGTTTTATATGAATAAAAATAAGTGAACAAAAATGAGAAAATAAACAATAATAAACAAAGAGAGACAAAAATAAAAATGCGAGAAAATATAAATTGAAATAATGTTTAGTTGTGTTGAAGTAGTGTTTCATCTCTAGAGTTTCTTCTACCATGGAAAATATAAATTGACAAAAATGACAGGGCTGCTTTTTATATAAAAATGTCACTTATGATATAAATGTCACTTATAGGAAAATATAAATTGTCTTTTGACTCCCACAACTTCCTTTCACCAAGTATCCGCCTAAATAAACTCAAATAACCAACACAAAAATAAAAAGCAGGTGAATTTACAAAAATCAAATCAACACTGAAATATTACCAAAACAAAGAAGAAGAAACATGGAAAAAGAAAAATTTACATTTACCGTGTACAAGAGCATGATGTTAATCGTAATAAATAATGGAAAAAGCAGAACACAAGAGCATGATGTTAATTTTGTATGTGTTATAAGCTTTTTTCTTAAAAAGCTAAAAAATCTAAAACATAATCATTATTTTAACTCATATTTTAATTAAAAAATCAATAATGATTGTTGGATTACAATTGCTGATTACTTAAATAAAGTTCTTGCCTCACAAGTAATTGTAACTGAATGAGTTAAAATTCATATAGTTCTTTTAGAAGTAAAATCCGATATAAGTATATTGTTGCTATTTTAATGTTTTTTGTTTCATTGAAGCAAGTATATGGAGACTGTTCCAATTATTTTCTACTGGGGGGAAACATAATTCGGGATCCCGATGAAGGCGTCTCATATGATGCTGAGCCGAAAGGGATATATGGGGTGCAACTTGGCACCACGCTTAGCAATTTGGAGGAGATGTTCATGTCCAAGGTGGCAAGTTACGGGGAAAGTGTCAGATTGACCTTCAAATGTAGATATCCTTATCGCCAGTGGCAAGCACTCAGCAAATACAAGATATTATCGATCAATGACGATGAGGCATTGAACACCGTATTAAGTATCAGTGCAAGTTTCCAAGCACCAAATTGTTTGGAAGTCTACATTGATAAAGAGGTTGTACACAATATCCCGAATATGACACAGATGGATTCTCGTCCGTTCACTACATTGCTGACACGTGGGATTGACACGATAGCGTTTCAGTCTCTTATGTATGAATCAGATCAATGTTATGCAGTGGGCTACACACAACAGTCATTTGAGGGCCATGGTGTAGAATCAAGTTCACGTGGTGGATATGATTATGAATTTGACAATAACACAGAAGATGTGCCCACCTGCAGGCATCATACCACTCCAGTTGAAGTTGCTGGTAATATGGCTGAAACAGTGAACTGTGTGCAGTTTGCTGACAGTGACATGTACGGTCCTGATGTCGCCCTAGACGATGATGAGAATGAAATGTGTGATGAAGAAAATTTATTGGGCGGATCAGATGATGATGATGAAGAAGATGATGCCGACGCTCCCGTTGACCCTGAAAATGCCCCCATTCCACCTAGAGCTGAAATCCCTTTCTATGAGAACATTCACATGGGTGGTGATTTTGACATGAGTAGCCGTGATGTCGTTCCCCGTAACCGGATCTGGAACGCTGAAAATCCAGAGTTGGACAAAGGGATGGTTTTCGTTGATAAGAAGCAACTTGTACATGCTGTGAAATTGTACCATGCAACAAATAATCGAGAGTATAAGGTCGTAAACTCCAAGCGAGACGTTTGGGTGTCTGCTTGCAAGCACGATTGCAGTTAGTGGTTGCGTGCATCTCTTAGTAGGAAACATGGTCTTTTTGAAATAAAGCAGTACAAGGGTCCTCACCATTGTTTATACCCACGAATGAACAGGGACCACACTAATATTAGCTCCAGTTACATTCCTTCTCATATTTTGGGACAAGTTGTGGTTAGTATAAAAAATAAATGTTTACATATATATACATATTTGTTTGTTTATAGTGTTCACACCCAAATAATCCAACTCATATTTGATTGTCGTATGCAGAATGAACATGATATGCCAATTAAGAATGTCATCGAAGATATCAAAAAGACCATGAACTATAGTATATCATACAAGAAGGCGTGGCATGCAAGGGCAAAGGCAATTAGAATGGTATTCGGGGATTGGGATGAATCATATAGGCAGTTGCCTAAATTCATGCATGCATTACAGACATCTAATCCTGGCACCATCGTTCAATGGAAACATAGATATACCGGGCATACAACCATTATGTCCGTCTTCCACTTTGTTTTCTAGTCTTTCAAACCCGTCATCGATGGCTTCAGATATTGTAGGCCTGTTATAACCATAGATAGTACATTCTTATACGGTAAATACACTGTGTGTTGCTTGTAGCAACGATTGTCATTGCCAATGGCAAAGTATTGCCGCTTGCATTCGCTGTTGTCGACAAGGAGAGTTTGAAGTCTTGGTCGTTCTTCATTTCAAATATCAAGGAACATATTGTCATGGACCGATAGGGAGTGACTTTGATATCTGATCGAGCTGAGAGTATTTTAGCTGCTGTGAGGCGGCATTGGCTGAATCCCTCGCTCCAATTTGTTGGATATCATCGGCACTGCCTTCAACATGTTTGTAGTAACTTTAACACAAAGTTCAAAAATAAGGAGCTGAAACAACTTCTATGGAAAGTAGGGAGTGCTGATCAACGACGAAAGTGTAATGCTTACTTAGAACAGATACAGGCTATTAACCAAGACGCCATCGATTGGGTCCACAAGATGAATCCTGTGGAGTGGGCCCTTGCATATGACGGTAGATATCGGTGGGGGGTATTGACCAGCAATGATGCAGAGTGCTTCAACAGCGTCTTGAAAGGTGCAAGGAACTTACCTATCTCAGCTATGGTTGAATTTACATTTCGACGGCTCGTCAAATATTTTGATGAGATGGGAGCCCAAGCTAAAACAGATGTACGGAATGAGTTCCAATACCCTAGAGAGATGCAAAAAACTATCGAGGAGGGCATCGCAAGGGGAAATACTTTCCAGTTGATATCGTATGATAGGTTAGTTTGTAATGTGAACTAAATTGTTATTATTATGTTGTTAAGTTAATTACACTTAAAAACATGAACTTGATTAGTTTGTATCAATATTGTCTGATAGGCCCCGCCGCGTATTTGAGGTGCAAACAACTTTTCGCCATGGACAAGGTCGCAATAGATAGTTTGTGCGGATGAATCAACCCACGTGCAGTTGTGGGAAATATGAGATAAGACACTATCCATGTTCCCATATGTTCGCTGTAATGTCTGAATGCGGTGACAATCCATTCGAGTACGTTGATCCAGTATATAGGCTTCCTGTATACATGAGGGTTTGGGAAACTAAATTCAATCCAATACCGCATCAAGATTATTGGGATGATCCGCAGTGGACCTTAATGCCTAATGTACTTCGTCTGCGAGAAGTAAAACGGGGTCGTACATCTATGTCTCGTATTCCGAATGAGATGGATATATCAGATAGGCGTTTGACCGCTCATTGCAGTAAGTGCCAGCAGACAGGTCATGACAGGCGAACATGTCCGGCGCGACTTGGTCGATGAAGACTATGTAATACTTACATATTGTAATATATCATTTTGAAATTCTTTATTTGTAATAGATCATTTAATTCTTTATTTTGTAATTCTTTATTTGTAAACGGGGTCGTACATTTAAATAGATCATTTTTTATTTGTAATAGATCATTTCTAATTTTTAAGTCTTTATATATTGTAATTGTTTTATATTAAAAAAAATTTTACAACTAATATACTAAGCAAATAAATTAAACTAAATATATATGCAAAAACATTTAACTGTACCACATAGCCCTAAGTTTTTTACTGTGTACTTGATTCAAAATGTGTATTACAAAATTCTATACTTAATCACGTAGTTCTTCTACCATTTGAAAATTTAATATTTATAAATAAATTTAATATTTTCGAATGCAGCAACCATTGTTCACATTTACAATTTATGAATAAATTTACGTAATTTAAAAATTTTATAATTTATCCAAATATGCATGCATTACAAAATCAATACTTAAGTTTTGTCAAATATGCCATAAATGTAATCATTAACCTTTATTGGCAAAAAAAAAAATTTCTCATTCAATTTTTTGGCAAATATTTATGTAGGAAAATTATCCACATGTTACTACATTATGTTCATGGTCATTACTAAGCTTATGTAACTGAGGCCCTAAAATTATTTTTGAAAAGATTTCTATATTACTTAGAGCATCTCCAAGGGGATAGTTAAACAAGGCTTATTAGGTATTTTAGCTAATGTAAGTTTAATTTTGAGCTCCAATGGGCTAGCTATTGGACTAGCTACTTTACCATCCTATTTTTTTGGTGGCTACAATTGAAGAGCCCTAGAGGCTCTCCAAATAATTATGTATGTATATATTTTAGATTTTTGTATATTTATGTCTTGGATTTTGGATTTTATATATTTTATATATATATATATGTGTGTGTGTGTGTGTATATGTAGTAATTTTATATGTTCTTTCAATTTTGTTTGATGAATTACGGAATAACTTATTTTGTATTTTGTATTTTTTTTTCCTCATTCTACAGGTTTTTTATGTTTGTATGAGCAAATTTATTATTATTGCAAATTTATTTATTAGTAAAATATTAACAATTAGTATTTTTTTATTTTAAAAATTAATTAAGTTAGTTTAAATGATTAGCTAAAATAGAGCGTGGTTGGAGAACACAATAGCTAAAGTAATTAGGTAAAATAAAGAGTGTACGTTTTTTATACTTTAGCTAGTGAAAAGTAGAGAGTGTGGTTGGAGTTGCTCTTATAGCATACATAACGGTAGGTTATGTTGAATTTTTGTCATATTTAATGACACATAATTTTAAATCTTAAAGTACAAATAGATATATATATATATATATATTTAAAAATCATAAATTATGGAATAATTAGAGTTTTTTTATTTATTTATTATGATTATAATTAGATTTTAGTGAATTGCTTCCATGTTAGTGGCGCATAAATTTATAATTTTAAAATAACCGAACACATTTTTTTTTTTGAAGTCGTCATGTATGGAATTAATTAGAGTTTAATTGTTATAGTTAAATTACAGTTAACCAATAGAGGTTTTTCAAATAAAAATTAATTACATTTTAGTCAATTGCTTCCATAAATAGTATCACACAAATTTAAATTTCGAAATAGCTGAGTATACTTTTTTTTTACAAATCGTAATTTATGGAATAATTACAATTTTTCTGTTATGATTAAATGAGATTTTTATTGTTATGATCTAGTATTTCACTTGTACAGGCTTCATGGCACATGTACTTGAGGAGGTTCCACTGTTCAGTCAGGCACATCGGGCTGACAGTATATGGGAGCGTCCGGTATACAATAATGTTTATTGGACTTTACGCTTACAATTAAAATACCCTGCATTTTGTTTTATATTACATGATAATGCTATTATTTAAACACGTCATTCTGTTATGCAGGACGAGGCACGCACCGTGTTGACCTACTGCCGGGCAGATTCTGGATTGTGGGACCATCCGTTGGACCATAGAGTCTTGCAGTATATACTACTCACAAGATTCTATAGTGTGTACCGTATCAAGCATATTCGACTGGACCACCCACTCATCACTGCTCTCGTTGAGAGGTGGCGCACAGAGACTCATACATTTCATTTCTCGATCGGGGAGGCCACCGTCACATTGCAGGACGTATCTGTCCTCTATGGTCTACGGATTGATAGGCAAGCAGTTACTGGAGTTGACCCATCATTGACGAGGGAGCAGTGGATAGCCCTATCTGCTGAGCTATTAGGAGTAGCACCTACACCTGCAGACTTACAGGCAGGTAGACTGAGGGTGAGGTGGCTGGCCGAGCAGTTTGCTCCTCTTCCAGATCATGCTCCAAATGAGTTGGTATAGCAGCATGCCCGAGTATATATTCTGTGGCTTATTGGGGGGTACTTCTCCTTGATAAGTCACAGAACCTGCTTAAGCTGATGTACTTGCCACTGCTGAGAGACATTGACGAGATTGGGCAGTACAGCTGGGGTAGCGCGGCTCTGGCATGCTTGTATAGGATGCTATGTCGAGCAGCTCAGGTGGGTGCGAGGGAGATTGGAGGACCACTTGTGTTGCTATAGGTTAGTAAGAATTTTATTACATGTCAATTCATATTGTATGCCATATATCAGTATTGTAATTGTGTTCAAACTATTGCAGATTTGGGCGTGGGAGAGATTGATTCGCATTGCCCCATCTAGGCGGCAAGTGGTTGGTACTGGTGAGCTTCCCATGGGTGAGGGAGACATGCAGTTGCCCCCCGGACCGTGAGGTAACCGGTGGAGGGTTGACACAGGCCACGAGGTCGTCTCGACCCACGTAGTCGTAGTTTATAGAGACCAGCTCGACCGGATGATCGAGGGCGAGGTATGAAATTTTGATCTCAATTTTAGTTGTCTTCTTCATTGTATATGTTTTAAGTTCACTAGCGAATTTTAATATACTTGTCGTTATTGTAGTTTATCTGGCAGCCTTACGCTGGGGTCCTCAGTATGCTCCCCGACTACTGCCGACTAGGTCAGGAGATATGGATGGCGAGAGTGCCACTTATTTGTTTTGACGTAGTTGAGTGGCATCTCTCCCACCGTGTCCTCCGACAGTTTGGTCGGGTCCAGTCCGTACCGGATCGGTTCGACACCGAGTGGCGATTGCACGTCACTGATAGGCGTGGCCGAGCTGGCACTGACTGGAGTCTGTTTTATATGCCATAGATACAGTTGTGGGAAGCCCGTCGGGATAGTATTGTACAGGTTGACTGCAGCGATGAGGTGCTCCCCTCTTCCGACCCTTACATGTTGTGGTATCGGCGACATACACACCTACTAGTCGGTAATCCGAGCCACTTGTCTGAGTCTGGATATCAGGGAGTTCGGCCTTATCTTGAGGCATTGGTGAGTATCATAGTATACGTCAGATAATTATTAAGATCATAATTGATTTACTTTGAGTCAACTGTAGCCTAATACGTCCGAATTTTTGTTCAGGTGGTTGAAGCTGGGAGGTCATATCACTTGGCTGAGGACGCCCTTTTCAGACGTGATGGACAGCATGCCTTGCAGGCTGTTGTAGAGATCCGAGAGTTATTGTACCAGGCGATCCAGCTTGCCCATCGGGGAGATCGTCTGCATTTTGGCCACTACGGTGTACATAGTGCAGCAGCTGCTCCAGACACATCAGCGCCGTCCACGTCAGCGCCTTCCACTTCAGCGCCGGCCACATCAGCTCCTTGGACATTAGTCACCCCACCACATACTACCCCATACATATCTCCAGATTCCCTCCACGTACTTCCTACCCAGCATACTGACATACCTTATGTAGCTGACCCTGATTGGACACCGCCCCGATACATGCATGACGTTGTTACCCCACCCACCCAGTTACCACCACCAGACAGTTCAGGTGTTTGTAGTGTTGGGGTTGATACATTTACATCACATAATCCCACACTACATACATCTACTTTTGTGGGGACTAGTTCGACCGCGACCATGAGTACACATGATGCAGTTCTCACTGACATCTCCCACGTTGATGATCAGGCCCATATTGAGCCCCCCCCAGAGGGCGAGGGAGAGGCCAAGGTTATGGTCGTGGCGGACGTCGCGGCCGAGGTCGGGGTGCGGGCAGAGGCAGAGATCGAGGCCGAGGTCCAGCTGCAGATCGTGATATAGTTGCACCAGATGAGGGAGTTTCACAGCTCACAACAGTATCTGATCTTCGGCCAGAGACAGTATCAGGGGCAGCACATGTAGGAGAGGGGGGGTCACACTCACAGGCTCCACAGGCAGTCAGCAGAGGGCCACATGTAGGGGAGGGAGTGCCACTGGATACGCATTTACGATTGGGGGAGCCAGATATTCAAAGAGTCTACCGCAGGAGACCGAGGAGGGAGGTCCACGGTCGGGGTTGTGGGACTGGGGACAGGTTAGGGCATTAGCGGGTGTGATATGGCGTGTATAGTTTTTTTTTATTTATAGTTTTTGTAAATCAACTTGTACAGAGGATGTAAATGTGTCATACTTATTTATTCGAAAATATAATTTTACAATTTTTTATTCTTACTTATTTTTGATGATTTCCTAAATACTTCAAATATTCAAATCATGATGTCACAATGGATTTAAACAGGGTGGTTATCTACATAAGAGATTCAAGTTGTGCTGCGTTTGGTACCATGTGGATTTTCGTTTTACAATAATAAACTATATAACTTTTCATACAGTTTTTTTTTAAATAATTTTTTTTAACTACATAATTACTTCTTTACAAAAAACACAAAATAAATAATTACATAAATTTTATTTATTATTCTGTACTTTTTTCCCAAAAGAATTTGATAACATAATGATAAATTTAAGAACAAATTTTTTTTAAAATACAAACAGACAAATTTCAGATAACATAAGACAACCCCAAAAAAAAAAAAGGTACAGAACCTGATAATATAATTAGAGTTTGAAGAACATTGATTTTTTTAAACAACGTGCGCGCACACACACATACAACATTAAGAAAATAAAAACACAAATTTTATATACTCTGCTTTTTTCCCCCCTCCCCCCCCCCCAAAAAAAAAGAAACAAAGAAAGAAAAAAGTTCTTTAATACTTGAATAGTCTTTCTGGAAAAAAAAAAAAAAAGAAACAAATTTTAGTTTTTCAATAGAGTGAAGATGATGAACTGTGGAACTTATACAACAGTTTGTTATAAATTTAAAATATAAAATAAAAAAAAGAGAAGATGGTGAAAGGTGGAACTGCACAGCAGTTTCTAAAATGTGGGAAGTGGAAATGTAGAAGCTATTTACTGAGTTGGTAATTTACGATTTTACCCATAATTACAATTTGATGTAAGTTAAAATAATAGATTATTTAACAAGTTATGGTCGTTTTAGGAAAAATAGAAAAAAATTTGTAACCCAGGCTTCAGATTCATGACACCAAAATTGGTGTTCCCCTTTAATAATAGAATAGATTAACCCTCCAATTGGACCCAAATTCTGTAATAATAAATAGTTTATCCAGCACCTAAATTCTTTGATTTGCCAACCCCACATTCCTCCATTCCTATCATCATTGTGGCCCTCTTCACTTGAAGAACCCCAACTCCCTATACTGGACCCTCAACCATTTGCCTTTGACGTTGTGTCGTTCCCCAAAATCTGATTTTTGTCAACAGCCGACTCGTTGCCACCATTGGACTGGCTATTTTTATTACAACTGGCTATTTTGATATTAGTGGGTGACTCATTCTCATTTGCCTAGGTTGAGATTGTATTTCAACTTTACTCCCCTTAGTATTCGAAGAACCCCAAACAGCAGAAGTTTTTGACTGAGGAACATGCTCAACATCTTCTTACTTGACTGTGGGTGACTCATTCTCATGCCCAATTTGAGATTGTATTTCAACTGTAAGTATTCGAAGAACCCCAAGCAGCAGAAGTTTTTGACTAAGGTACATGTTCAACATCTTCTTCCTTGACTGTGGGTGACTCATTCTCATGCCCAGTTTGAGATTGTATTTCAACTTTACTCCCCTTATTATTCGAAGAACCCCAAGCAACATAAGTTTTTAACTGAGGTACATGTTCTACATCTAGGTACTTCACTGTGGGTGTGTTTCATAGTGTTGTCTGCGATTGAGAAAATAATTTTGATTTTATCTCATGTAACTTAACTCATGGGCATTTCAAGACACTTGGGGGTATTTACTTGCACTTCGTTTCATAGTTATTTATGAACAGGATTGCTTTAACCAAAGAAAATTAAAGCCCCTGATCATTTTATGATTTAATTTATAATTTTTTGCAAACACCAATTTGTACTGAAATGGACTAGTTCGAAGTGACTTCTTACTGTTATTTGTAAATTACAAGAACTATTAAAAAACTATTGAAATTTCTCCCTTCATTGATAAGTCGTGAATAAGCATTACAAATCCATTACAAGATATTTGGTCATTCAATCCAAACAATTTCATTCATTATCATCATCATCTGACATCTCAATATCAGATTTATACATAACATCCATGCTCCAGGCGAAGTACTGGTGTGCATCATCCATTAATCCATCTTTGGCACGCTCATTTGCGGTCTTCATTAGTTCGGACCTTTGCAAACGTTGGGTCATGCAATTAACTTCGTTGCGGATACGATGCAATGCCCTTTGCAACAACTGTGGAGTGTCAGTTGGCATACGCATGGCTAACCGGCGAGGAAATTTAATATTAACTTCATGACATAGCTCAACGAGAACGTTTGCTCGAGTTATACGAAATTCCCACTTAGCTCTCATGGTATTGACGGTGGCATGTGAGTAACGCAAATTTGGATTTAATGGGTATTGAAATTCATCTCCATCTGCAACCTAATAGCGACCCATTGCTGAATATAGATCAACCACCGTATATCTCCGATGATATCGCTCGAAATAGCTATAAAAACTTTGTTGTGGTATGAATGCGATATTTATACCACATATACACATGGTAGCTGTAGGTTTGAAATTATTGTAAACAATTATGCATCAGAGTTGTCACGTTCAAGTTTTATGACCTGAACAACTATGCATCAACTTTAATAGGGAGTTCACTTCAATTTTTTTTACTACTCCAGTGCCATATCTGAAGGTTTTTAAGTAAAGTTTCAAATCCGCTTAAAAATTTAATTTAATTTTTTCCCGCTTAAAATATAATTCAATTTATTTTGCCTTGACAATATATTTAATTTCACTTTTTACTTACATATTTCAATTTAATTTAATTGGAGAAATTTGACCCATTTAATTTGAAGTTAATTATGTGTTTTGATTTAAGTCGGTGTTGTTCTTGTCTGGCATACTAGCTAGGTTTTATCTGTAACAACTTTCAGGTTCTGTACATCGAAAAACCTATTCATTCTAACTCTACTACAAATTAATCTTCAATACATTCTAACTCTATAATACATACATTATCTTCAATGTTTATGAATCTATTTGGAGCTGCATAGGGTGGCTTTTTAAACAGAAAGGGTCCAATTGTT
>JAPPVO010005593.1:0-36035 GCA_030407325.1 Camellia japonica | reverse complement strand
TATATGAGCAATGAGCTAAAGCCCAGTGAATAATATATTGCGTAAAGGATTTAGAATGAATGTCCTTACAGTAATGAAAATAGTTCATTTCAATCGGTATTCAGTTGTCAGTACAATGTACAGTCATATGTGGTACATCCGTTAGCATAACAGTAAACAGTAGGTCTTAAAAGACCGAACAGTAAATGATAGCCATCAATCAGTAACACAGTAGGGTTCCAACGAGGGAACTGACAGAGATCTCTGTAACAGTAACAGTAACAGTAAACAGTAGGTTCTAAGGATGCCACAGTACAGTTCAGAAATAAAGGACATACATTCATTCAGTAAATAATACCAGTTCAGTAAACAGTTCAGTTCAGTATTCAAAAGATAATCAGTTGAACATATCTTTACACAATTGTTACTCACAGAGTTCTGGCTACAGTGAACTAGAGCGTCTCCTCGGAATGCCAACCCTATATAGTTAACAGATGGAACACACTCTAAGTTTCACAGTTGGGAAAGATAATTATTAACTCCCTATTATGCCTCGTGTGTCTACAACATCTATATCCTCATTAAGATGTCTAAAATATGCCCTAGGAATGCCTAGGATGGAAAGAGGATGCAAGATGTACACAGAAAACATTTTCAATTTTCAGTGAAGCAGGGTCCCGCTTGAGCGCAGGTTTCCCCGCTCGAGCGGTCTGCAACAAGGTCCTGCTCGAGCGGACTGTAAAGTACTGGATGGGTGAATTCTCCACTCGACTCCCGCTCGAGCGTGAGACACAAGGTCCCGCTCGAGTGCTAACTTCCCCGCTCGAGCGGACTGTAAACAAGGTCAAGGTGCTGGGAGCTTGATTTACCCGCTCGAGCGGCACTTCCCCCGCTCGAGCGGACGATCAAAATCTGGAAAACCCAGATTCGAACTCCAAGTTCAAAACCAAGTTTTCAAACACCAAAATCGATCCTCTTGGGCCCATTTTCTGGAAAACCTTTGTAAACACATGGAATCACATATTTGAAGCTCAATTTAAGAAATCAAACCCAAGGGTGTTAAATTCAAACTCAATTTCAACCCACTTTTTCATGAACAAGATGAACATACACATGCCTGAATGTAAATCATTCCCAACTTCAATCCCATGCTCTAGCGAGCTAATCTTTCAAAAACATGATGGCTTCATGAACCTTAGCTAAAACTTGTGCATGCATGCTACAATTATCCATGAAATCGACTCAAACTTCACAATTCAACCATGCATGCAAGAATTAAGCTATAATTCAACATGTTTGAACTAAATCACGACTTAGCTCTACAATGAAGCATAAAACATGCAAGAATTGGCTTATACACAAGAATGAGAAGGTGAATTTCTACCTTAGACCTTGTAGTTCAAGTGTTCAAGTGTAGAAGCTTAAATATGAGATCAACCTCCAATTCCTTCAAGTTTAACAAGCCAATGCAAGATGAAAACCAACTCTCTTAGTTCTCTCCCTCACTATGATCGGTTAGCTCTCAAGAAAGGCTGATCAAAATGTTTGGTATGAGGTGTAATAAGGCTCAAAATGGTTTAAGATAGTAGGCCACTACATGGCTTTTTGGTAAATAAGTCCAACTTGGTCAATTAGCTTATTTTACTCCGGTTTAATCCAGTTTAATCATACAAATCAATTTCCAATTAAATATACCATAAAATCACATAAATTATGATGGTCTTAAAACACCAATCAATTTCTGGTTCGGCCGCCGATAAGGCCTTCAATTTATAGTTTAAACATATAAACATGAACAGATAATCACACAGTCAAACAGATAGGATACGATTCAAACACACACATATATATATATATATATATTTCAATCAATTCAGTTCAGATTCAGTCAGTCAATTCAATTACTTTAATTATCAGTCACAATCAGTCTTAGTTTAGCCATGATCGGTAATTAATCAGTAATCAGTGTGAGGGTCATTACACGGACATTAATTGAACACATGGAAACTCGAACCATTTCATACTCATTAGTGATGAAATGACTCAAGCTTCCAAAGTCAACTTCTTCCCTTGGTCTTACAAGAAATGGAGGAGGTTTGTGTCTTGTTTTACATTTATTGAACTTTCACACTTGGTTTCGTAAGCCGTAATGCAATGAAATTGTATTCATTGATGGTTTGTGAACCAAAATTTGCAACTCCTTTGATTTTCCCATGAAAATGAGGGGTTAGTTCTGCAAATAAACCCTTGAAATACGCTGTATATGCTCTGTTTGTCCTATTTTGCAGCATGATGAACCTGCGCAGCAGTGGCCGGTATACCACCATCCATGGCCGGCTGGTGGTCCGCAACCTTCACCAGTGGCCGGCCAGCCACTGATGCAAAACTCAGCAGAGTGTTTCTGAGGCAGTGTAGAGTTGTTCTGGAAGTGGAAAACAGTGTTCGTGTTAAACTGTGCAAACAGAGGCATTCAGAAGCAAAACAGTGGTATTTTTGGGTGGAAACCTAGCGTGCGCATTCACTTCCCTCGTTTCCTGAGGCGTAGTAGTTAGTTGTTTAGTTTAATTACTTATTTTAATTGCACTTGTGTTATAATTATTTAATTATTTAAAGTAGTTAGCTAGTTGTGATGTTGTAATTTGTTAGTTAACTAGTTAGTTAATTCAAGTGTTGTAATAATTAGTTAAGTAGCTTAGCTAGTTTATTTCATTTGTTTTGTAATAGTTAGCTTAATTAACTTAGCTTAGCTTAGCTTAGCTAGTCAATTAGCTAGTTTATTCATTCAGACTCTCCTTTGTGAGAGCGTAATGTAATAATGTATATGTATTCCAACCTCACGTCTTTCTCCCTTTTATTTACTAGCTTATGATGGTTAGTTTAGGGACATCATGTTTCAAATAGCATTCTCTATGTTTGCATCCATTTGTATTGCATGCACCGAGGCTCGACGCATCATTCTAACTGTATTGTCGTTTCAATACTTTTTTGAATACGTGCTTAAACCGCATGATATTTAATCAACTCATATGCCATATTAGTAGCCGAACCTAGTAATTGCATATTGCATGTGTTGCATTAGTCATAATTGCATAAGTTAGGAATCATGCATTTTTTTTAAACTCTTTTGTTTATCTTAGCTTGGAGTACTAGGTGAGCCTTTACTTGTTTTAGCATATCGCATGTATGTGAATGTTGTCATGTCTAGCATGCTTGCTATGAGCTAAATGCATAATTGATAAACTACGTGAATGCCTGTGGATGAAGGCTTATTGCTTGAATTGGAATAATTTGAGTAATGTTTATATGTGATCACTTTTTCAAGTGGTACATATTTTGAAACAATTTTCAAAACAAACATGAATCAAAATGTTCCAATTCTTGCGATTTAGTCTATACTTGTGTGTGTGCGCATCACATAGTAATGCTAGCCTAATAAATTGGAACAAGAGCGTATAATGTTGATAAAAATCATACCATGATTAGTAGAGGGGGTGCTCAATTCATGACCTTCCCCACTCGTACCTAAGTTCCCGAACTGAGACAACTTTGGTGATGACAGATACGTGGCCTTTGGCATGAGTCATGGGTTTTCTAAATTTCTCTAAAATAAAATATTTAGGTGGCGACTCTGTGTCTAGCAAAGCAGTCCATTTTTGGCAATTTGAGTCAAAATCGATTTTCCAAAAGATTTGCCGAAATTGGACTCTTTGGTGTTTATCAATTTCACATTGTACTTGTGAGATTAGATGTCCGAATTGTAGGGCTTATTTCGAGCTTCCAAAAGGGGGTGCGAAAAAGTCGAGCTACAGTTTCTGGCGACTCTGCTGAGGAATTTAGAGAACTTGACTTAAAATTCATGATATGAAATTTTATCTACACTTATATGTTTCTTTGCATTGCATTTGTATTGGTGTGCCTAAGTCAATGTGTTTGCCATCTGTTATTCCTGGACGGTTTGCTAGAGGCTTGTCTAAAAGCTTGCCAAAAGGCTGACCGGTCGCGAGCTCCGCTACGATGGGAACACAACCCTCGGATTTGGACTACCGCTGTACTGTTTGATCCTTCTTTCACTTCTCGGTGTTAGGTGCGAGAGATATATTAGGTAGTCTTCCTGAGGTCTCTTTTGACCAGTTGTGTGATAACTCTATCCCGTGTTATGCTAATTGATCTTAATTATGATTGTGAGTATGTGTTTAATATGATTTGAGTGATAATTACATAATTATATGCAATTTTGAATTTCTATCTGTTCACCGTAGGAAAATATGTTCAACTTGCTGTTGTAAACTGAAAATTAAATGCCTTATCAGCCACAGAAACTAAAATTGACTACGCCATTGTGATTGGCGTAATTTTTAGAGCCAACGGTGAAATTTAATTGAAAATTTATTCGAATCAAAATAATTAGATTCAGAACGATTAAATTAGGGCATCATTACTTAGCCTTAATCAACTTGATTAGGCAAGCCTATATATATAGGCCAAACACACTTAAAACTCTCCCTTTTTGAGCTCAAAATCTGGTTATATACTCTAGAGAGAGAGAGAGGGCCGGTTCTAGAGAGAGAAAGAGGAAGAATTATGAAATTGGCTCAATGTTTGTGAATCTAGAAGCTACACTCAAGAAATTGGCTAGAATTCGGGAGATTGGAGGTCCTAGGTGAGTTGTTGTGTATAAATTTAAGAGTTTGAGTTTGTAATTTTGTGAATTCAAAATTAAGTGGTAATCAAGGGCATGAATTGAATTGATTATGATGAGATTGAAGTCTATATGCACATGCATGGATAGAATTGCCATGGATTTTCATAATCAAGCATGAGGCATGTTGAATATGATAAATTGAGCACCAAATCATACATGCATGCATAATTCTAATAGACTCCATGATTTTGAACATCATTTGTGCCATTTAAAGTGGAATTGAAGTCAAATAATTGACATGCATGAAAAGATTTGTGAAGATATGAAGCTGTATGAAGTTTGAATGCATGAATTGACCATACTAGAGAAGAAATGTTGATGATTTGGGAATTAGATCATGGTTTTGGACAATTGGTCTTAAATAACCTATATTCTCATGCTATATAATGTTTTTATATGATTTGTACCAAAAACACGAACTTTGAACCTTCGAACATCAAGTTTGAGCTTCAAGAATAATTCTGGAAATTCCAAAATTCGACGAGTCCGCTCGAGTGGGAAAGGTACCGCTCGAGCGTAAAATTCTAGCTCTCAGAACTTTTGCAGACATTGATGTCCGCTCGAGCGGGAAGAGTCATGCTCGAGCGCCCAGTCACATGTTGTGACTCTCAGCTCGAGCGTCCAAAGTCACGCTCGAGCGCTAAAATGAGGCAACCAGTACTTTTGCAGAGCAAAGGGGGGGTCAGCTCAAGCGGCCAAAATTGCGCTCGAGCGGAAAGCCTAGTTTCAGGAATTTTAAAAAATGTGTTGTGTGATTTTTTTCCGTTTTCTTTCATTTCTAAGCACTCTTGGGCACGCATTGAGCATTATAAATGAATTAAAAAAGAAGGAAGAAGCCTAAGAAGGATATACGAATTAAGAACGGATTGAATCGCTTGTGACCCATTATGTTTATGAAATGTGTAGGGTCAAGCACAAGGGCAAATCATCCGGCAGATCACTGTGAGGAATGTCTTAATAAAGATATGTTAAAGTATGTATTTTTCACAACGTTACTTCTATGTGAGCCTTATGGGTTTTATTTTGAATTATGGATGAATAGTTTGAATGACAATCTTTTACACAAGACTAATCGAATACGAATGTGATTACAATCATGAATATGACACACACATGGATACAAGTATGGAAATGAATGAATGGGCCAGGGGCCATTTGATATAAATGATTGGGCCAAAGGCCATTTGACATGAATGGACAGGCCAGAGGCCGTTGACATGAATGATTGGCCAAAGGCCGTTTGATATAAATGATTAGGCTAAGGGCCGTTTGATATGAATGAATGGGCCAAAGGCCGTTTGATATAAATGATTAGGCTAGAGGCCGTTTGATATGAATGAATGGGCAAAGGCCAGTTGATAAGAACGGAATGGGCCTGAGGCCGTTTGATATGTTTGGGCCTGAGGCCGTTTGAATATATTAGATCCAATTATGAATGGGCCAAGGCCGTATGATATGACTGCTATAAATTTTAGTTATGTACTCCTTTATTTTGATATTATTCACTAGGCTATCGCTCACTCTCATTTATGTATGTGTAGGTAAGCAAAGAGATGTCCAGACCCAGCCCCAGTGAAAGACATGAGAGGAGTCAAGTTTTGTGGAGTTAGCTCGAATGTCTCACGCATGAGACACTGCTTTGTTCTTTTGGTTTACTCTTGGTTATCTTGGTGAACATGTTGCACCACTTTTATACATAAACTTTTGGTTGGCTGACTGTGACTAGAACGTTCTTGTATGGACAAAATCATATATGGTCTTTCTTTTTGTGTGGGTTATTAATATACATATGTGAAATGTTATGATGTGTCATGTAAGCACAACTCTATGGATAGAATTTTTAAGTTTGCTTCCGTTTGGCCCCTTAACTCTGTTGAAATATGTTTTAATCAGGTTTGAGGACGTCGGTAATCTCTTAATTACTGGCCGGTTATGACCTTAACCCATAGGGGCGGGTTCGGGTCATGACAAGTTGGCCCGGTTGCATATCGAAAGCCATAGAGACTGTTCCAAACTAGGACATGATGCTTACCCAAATTCAGGATTGCGTGAAACCACTTTGCTTAAATAGTGAAACCTAGTTCCTAACGAAACTAGGACAGGGTAACCCTACCCCCTCATAGGGGTGTTTTGGCTCTCTTTAACTGGTATGTGCTTTACAGTGAAATTGTATAGGAATGTGCATAACAGTTGCACAGTTGGTATCTATTTTGGGGCAGAATGCAGCGGGGAGTACATTCATTCAGCTGTGATCATATCTATTCTAGTGAAATTGGGCAAAGGCGCTGTCTGTTTTCTCTTTTGCAAGGTAGGCCTGGAACCGTAGCTTCAGAAGGCTTTGATATCCCCCAAGTACTCTGGACTCGTGTCGATAGACTTTATCAGGTCGGAAATTTAGTTCAGAGGCAGCCAGTGTTTGCTTTACTTTCGCCAGTGGTGGGATGAAGGAGGGCCATACAGGGTTCACCAGTTCCATTATTCCGACATTCACCAGTTAGATTACCTTTGTTCAGCTCATCTCAGGCATCTACCCCTATCATGGCTCAGCCTCCCACAAATCTGTAAGAATTATTACTCTATCTACAATAAACAGGTGACTCCCTCCAGCATGATGCGATCTGTCAGGCGAGGTTATAACTAGGCTACAACAACAGTAATCACAGCCAGCAACGGCCTCTGCATCACATGTACCCACGGCGGCTATCCCTATGCCTGGAACCACAGCTAATGCTACCACTGCTTAAGATCCACAAACTAAGGATGTTTCAGTTTTTCCAGTCAAACAGAACCCATCCCGGCACAAACTTCTAGAGCCCTGGTGTATCAAACCAAGGCACCATTCGAATTCGAAGTTGATCCAACCGCGCTCAAAGTCAATAAGCTAGAAAATATTTAGGTGGCAACTCTGTGTCTAGTAAAGCAGTCCATTTTTGGCAATTTGATTCAAAATCGATTTTTCAAAAAGATTTGCCGGATTTGGACTCTTTGGTGTTCATCAATATCACATTGCACTTGTGAGATTAGATGTTCGAATTGTAGGGATTATTTCGAGCATCCGAAAGAGGGCGCGAAAAAGTCAAGCTACAGTTTCTGGCGACTCTACTGGGGAATTTAGAGAACATGACTTGAAATTCATGATATGAAATTTTATCTACATTTATATGTTTCTTTGCATAGCATTTGTATTAGTGCGCCTAAGTCACTGTGTTTGCCATTTTTTATTCTTAGAGGTTTGCTGGAGGCTTGTCTAAAAGCTTGCCAAAAGGCTGACTGGTCGCGGGCTCTGCCACGATGGAAACACAACCCTTGGATCTGGACTACCGTTGTACCGTTTGATCATCCTTTCACTTCTCGGTGTTAGGTGCGAGAGGTATATTAGGTAGTCTTGCTGAGGTCCCTTTTTGACTAGTTGGCCTAGTTGCATATCGAAAGCCATAGAGACTGTTCCAAACTAGGACAGGATGCTTACCCGAATGCAGGATTGCGTGAAACCACTTTGCTTGAATAGTGAAATCTAGTTCTTGTCGAAACTAGGACAGGGTAACCCTACCCCCTTATGGGGTGTTTTGGCTCTCTTTAACAAGCATGTGCTTTACAGGGAAACTGTACAGGAATGTTCATATCAGTTGCACAGTTGGTATCTATTTTGGGGCAGAATGCAACGAGGAGTACATTCATTCAGCTGTAATCATATCTATTATAGTGAAATTGGGCTGAAGTGCTGTCTGTTTTCTCTTTTGCAAGGTAGGCCTGGAACCGCAACTTTAGAAGGCTTTGATATCCCCCAAGTACTCTAGACTCGTGTCGATAGGCTTTATTAGGTCCAAAATTTAGTTCAGAGGCAGCCAGTGTTTGTTTCACTTTCGCCAGTGGTGAGACGAATGAGGGCCATACAGGGTTCACCAGTTCCACTGTTCCGATACTCACCAGTTAGATTACCTTTGCTCAGCTCATCTCGGGCATCTGCCCCTATCATGGCTCAGCCTCCGACAAATCTGGAGGAACTCCATCTACAGCAAACAGTTGACTCTCTTCAGCATGACGCGACCCATCAGGCCGAGGTTATAACTAGGCTACAGCAACAACAACCGCAGCCAGTACCAGCCTCTGCATCACATGTACCTACCGTAGCTATCCCAATGTCTAGTACCATAACTAATGGGCCACTGCTAATGATCCATAAACTGAGGATGTTCTGATTTTCCCAGTTCAAACAGAACCATCCCGGCACAAACTTTCAGAGCCCCGGTGTATCAAACCAAGGCACCGTTCGAATTCGAGGTTGATCCAACCGCGCTCAAAGTCAACATGCTAGAAAAGCTGTTCAAAAAGGCACAGGGGGTCAACTCATATGCCATATTAGTAACCAAGCCTAGTAATTGCATATTACATGTGTTGCATTACTCATAATTGCATAAGTTAGGAATCATGCATTTTTTCTAACTCTTTTACTCCCTCCGTCCCAAAATATTAGTCCTTATTCCATTTTTCATTGTCCCAAAATCTTAGTCCCTCTTCAAAAATCAAGTACAAAAATAATATAAATTTCCTATTTTGCCCTTTTTAAATTAATAAACAATATAAAAAGTACAATTATGACATTGATATTCTCAAAAAATGTACTATCAAAAGGATAATTTTGGAAAATCAACTTTTTTCAAAAGCAATAATTGTACTAACAAAAAAGTTGGATTCCCCAAAAGGACTATTATTTTGGGACGGAAGGAGTATTTATCTTGGCTTGGAGTACTAGGTGAGTCTTTACTTGTTTTAGCATACTGCAAGTATGTGAATGTTACCATGTCTAGCATGCTTGCCATAAGGCTAAATGCTTAATTGATAAACTGCTTGAATGCCTGTGGATGAAGGCTTATTGCTTGAATTGGAATAATTTGAGTAATGTTCATTTGCAATCACTTTTTCAAGTGGTACATATTTCAAAACAATTTCAAAACAAACATGAATCAAAATGTTCCAATTCTTGCGATTTAGTCTATACTTGTATATTCGCGCATCACATAGTAATTCTAGCCTAATAAATCAAAACAAGAGCATATAATGTTTGTAAAAATCATATCATGATTAGTAGATGCCGATTTTGATCGGGCGAGCGGGGGTGCTCAATTCATGGCCTTCCCCTCTCGTACCTAAGTTCCCGAGCTGAGGAAACTTTGGTGATGACGGACACATGACCTTTGGCACGAGTCATAGGTTTCCTAAATTTTTTCAAAATAAAATATTTTGGTGGCAACTCTATGTCTGGCAAAACAGTCCATTTTGGTAATTTGATTCAAAATCAATTTTCCAAAAGATTTGTCGGATTTGGACTCTTTGGTGTTTATCAATTTCACATTGTACTTGTGAGATTAGATGTCCGAATTGTAGGGCTTATTTCGAGCTTCCGAAAGGGGGTGCGAAAAAGTCGAGCTACAGTTTATGGCGACTCTGCTAGGGAATTTAGAGAACTTTGAAATTCATGATACGAAATTTTATCTACACTTATATGTTTCTTTGCATTACATTTGTATTGGTGTGCCTAAGTCAATGTGTTTGCCATCTGCTATTCCTGGACGGTTTGCTGGAGGCTTGTCTAAAAGCTTGCCAAAAGGCTGATCGGTCGCGAGCTCTGCCACGATGGGAACACAACCCTTGGATCTAGACTACCGTTGTACCGTTTGATCCTCTTTTCACTTCTCGGTGTTAGGTGCGAGAGATATATTAGGTAGTCTTGCTGAGGTCCCCTTTTGACCAGTTGTGTGATAACTTTATCCCGTGTTATGCTAATTGATCTTAATTATGATTGTGTGCTTAATATGATTTGAGTGATAATTACATAATTATATGCAATTTTGAATTTCTATCTGTCACCGTAGGAAAAATGTTCAACTTGCTGTTGTAAACTGAAAATTAATGCCTTATCAGCCACAGAAACTAAAATTGACTACGCCATTGTGATTGGCGTAATTTTTAGAGCCAACGGTGAATTTAATTGAAAATTTATTCGAATCAAAATAATTAGATTCAGAACGATTAAATTAGGGCATCATTACTTAGCCTTAATCAACTTGATTAGGCAAGCCTATATATATAGGCCAAACACACTTAAAACTCTCCCTTTTTGAGCTCAAAATCTGGTTATATACTCTAGAGAGAGAGAGGGCCGGTTCTAGAGAGAGAAAGAGGAAGAATTATGAAATTGGCTCAATGTTTGTGAATCTAGAAGCTACACTCAAGAAATTGGCTAGAATTCGGGAGATTGGAGGTCCTAGGTGAGTTGTTGTGTATAAATTTAAGAGTTTGAGTTTGTAATTTTGTGAATTCAAAATTACGTGGTAATCAAGGGCATGAATTGAATTGATTATGATGAGATTGAAGTCTATATGCACATGCATGGATAGAATTGCCATGGATTTTCATAATTAAGCATGAGGCATGTTGAATGTGATAAATTGAGCACCAAATCATACATGCATGCATAATTCTAATAGATTCCATGATTTTGAACACCATTTATGCCATTTAAAATGGAATTGGAGTCAATAATTGACATGTATAAAAGATTTGTGAAGATATGAAGCTTGTATGAAGTTTGAATGCATAAGCATTGACCATACTAAGAGAAATGTTGATTGATTTGGGAATTAGATCATGGTTTTGGACAATTGGTCTTAAATAACCTACATTCTCATGCTATATAATATTTTTCTATGATTTTGTACCAAAAACACGAACTTTGAACCTCTGAACATCAAGCTTGAGCTTCAAGAACAATTCTGAAAATTCCAAAATTCGACGGGTCCGCTCGAACGGGGGAAGGTGCCGCTCGAGCGGGAAGAGATACGCTCGAGCGCCTAGTCACCTGTTGTGACTCTCAGCTCGAGTGTCCGAAGTCACGTTCGAGCGCTAAAATGAGGCAACCAGTACTTTTGCAAACCAAAGGGGGGGTCCGCTCGAGCGACCAAAGCTGCGCTCGAGCAGAGAGCTCTGTTTCAGGAATTTTAAAAAATGTGTTGTATGATTTGTTTTCCGTTCTCTTTCATTTCTAAGCACTCTTAGGCACGCATTGAGCATTATAAATGAATTAAAAAAGATAAGGAAGAAGCCTAAGAAGGATATACGAATTAAAAACGGATTGAATCGCTTGTGACCCATTATGTTTATGAAATGTAGGGTCAAGCACAAGGGCAAATCATCCGGCAGACCACTGTGAGTAATGTCTTAATAAAGATATGTTAAAGTACGTTATTTTTCACAACGTTACTTCTATGTGAGCCTTATGGGTTTGTAATTTGAATTATTGATGAATAGTTTGAATGACAGTCTTTTACACAAGACTAATCGAATACGAATGTGATTACAATCATGAGTATGACACACACATGGATACAAGTATGGAAATGAATGATTGGGCCAAAGGCCGTTTGACATGAATGATTGGGCCAAAGGCCGTTTGACATGAATGAATAGGCCAGAGGCCGTTTGACATGAATGAATGGGCCAAAGGCCGTTTGACATGAATGATTAGGCCAAAGGCCATTTGATATGAATGATTGGGCTAGAGGCCGTTTGATATGAATGAATGGGCCAAAGGCCGGTTGATAAGAACAGAATGGGCCTGAGGCCGTTTGATATGTTTGGGCCTGAGGCTGTTTGATATATATTAGATCTAATTATGATTGGGCCCAAGGCCGTATGATATGACTGCTATAAATTTCAGTTATGTACTTCTTTATTTTGATATTATTTACTGGGCTATCGCTCACTCTCATTTATGTGTGTATAGGTGAGCAAAGAGATGTCCAAACCCAGCCCCCGTGAAAGACATGAGAGGAGTCAAGTTTTGTGAAGTCAACCCGAATGTCTCACGCACAAGACACTGCTTTGTTTCTTTTGGTTTACTCTTTTGTTATCTTGGTGAACATGTTGCACCACTTTTATACATAAGCTTTTGGTTTGGCTGACTGTGACTAGAATGTTCTTGTATGGACAAAATCATATATGGTCTTTCTTTTTGTGTGGGTTATTAATATACATATGTGAAATGTTATGATATGCCATGTAAGCACAGCTCTATGGACACAATTTTTAAGTTTGCTTCCGTTTTGGCCCCTTAACTTTGTTGAAATATGTTTTAATTAGGTTTGAGGCCATAGGTAATCTCTTAATTACTGGCCGATTATGACCTTAACCCATATGGGCAGTCCGCTCGATCGACCAAAGCTGCGCTCGAGTGGAGAGCCCTGTTTCAGGAATTTTAAAAAATGTGCTGTGTGATTCTTTTTTGTTTTCTTTCATTTCTAAGCACTCTTAGGCACGCATTAAGCATTATAAATGAATTAAAAAAGATAAGGAAGAAGCCTAAGAAGGATATACGAATTAAGAACGGATTAAATCGCTTGTTACCCATTATGTTTATGAAATATGTAGGGTCAAGCACAATGGCAAATCATCTGGCAGATCACTGTGAGTAATGTCTTAATAAAGATATATTAAAGTATGTTATTTTTCACAACGTTACTTCTATGTGAGCCTTATGGGTTTTTATTTTGATTTATGGATGAATAGTTTGAATGACAGTCTTTTACACAAGACTAATCGAATACGAATGTGATTACAATCATGAATATGACACACACATGGATACGAGTATCGAAATGAATGAATGGGCTAGGGGCCGTTTGATATAAATGATTGGGCCAAAGGCCGTATGACATGGATGGATAGGCCAGAGGCTGTTTGACATGAATGCCAGAGGCCGTTTGACATGAATGAATGGGCCAAAGGCCGTTTGACATGAATGATTGGGCCAAAGGCCATTTGATATGAATAATCGGGCTAGAGGCCGTTTGATATGAATAAATGGGCCAAAGACCGGTTGATAAGAACGGAATGGGGCTGAGGCCGTTTGATATATTTGGGCCTGAGGCCGTTTGATATATATTAGATCCAATTACGAATGGGCCCAAGGCTGTATGATATGACTGCTATAAATTTCAGTTATGTACTCCTTTATTTTGATATTATTCACTAGGCTATCGCTCACTCTCATTTATGTGTGTGTAGGTGAGCAAAGAGATGTCCAAACCCAGCCCCAGTGAAAGACATGAGAGGAGTCAAGTTTTGTGAAGTCAGCCCGAATGTCTCACATACGAGACACTGCTTTGTTTCTTTTGGTTTAATCTTTTGTTATCTTGGTGAACATGTTGCACCACTTTTATACATAAGTTTTGGTTTGGCTAACTGTGACTAGAATGTTCCTGTATGGACAAAATCATATATGGACTTTCTTTTTATGTGGGTCATTAATATACATATGTGAAATGTTATGATGTGCCATGTAAGCACAGCTCTATGGACAGAATTTTTAAGTTTGCTTCCGTTTTGGCCCCTTAACTCTGTTGAAATATGTTTTATTCAGGTTTGAGGCCATAGGTAATCTCTTAATTACTGGCCGGTTATGATCTCTCTTTAACTGGTATGTGCTTTACTGTGAAATTGTATAGGAATGTGCATATCAGTTGCACAATTGGTATCTATTTTGGGGTAGAATGCAGTGGGGAGTACATTTATTCAGCTGTGATCATATCTACTCTAGTGAAATTGGGTTGAGGCGCTGTTTGTTTTCTCTTTTGCAAGGTAGGCCTGGAACTGTAGCTTCAGAAGGCTTTGATATCCCCCAAGTACTCTGGACTCGTGTCGATAGATTTTATCAAGTCAGAAATTTAGTTCATATGCAGCCAATGTTTGCTTCACTTTCGCCAGTGGTGAGACGAAGGAGGGCCATACAGGGTTCACCAGTTCCATTATTTCGACATTCACCAATTAGATTACCTTTGTTTAGCTCATCTCGGGCATCTACTCCTATCATGGCTCAGCCTCCGACAAATCAAGAGGAATTATTACTTTATCTACAGCAAACAGTTGACTTCTTCCAGCATGATATGACCTGTCAGGCCGAGGTTATAACTAGGCTACAACAACAGCAACCACAGCTAGCAGCGGCCTCTACATCACATGTACCCACCGCAGCTATCCCTATGTCCGGTACCACAGCTAATGCTGCCACTGCTCAAGATCCACAAACTGAGGATGTTTCGGTTTTCCCAGTTCAAATAGAACCCATTCTGGTACAAACTTCTAGAGCCCTAGTGTATCAAATCGAGACACCGTTTGAATTCGAGGTTGATCCAACCGCGCTCAAAGTCAATAAGCTAGAAAATATTTAGGTGGCGACTCTGTGTCTAGCAAAGCAGTCCATTTTTGGCAATTTGATTCAAAATCGATTTTTCAAAAGATTTGCCGGATTTGGACTCTTTAGTGTTTATCAATTTCACATTGCACTTGTGAGATTAGATGTCCGAATTGTAAGGATTATTTCGAGCATCCGAAATGGGGCGCGAAAAAGTCAAGTTACAGTTTCTGGTGACTCTGCTGGAGAATTTAGAGAACTTGACTTGAAATTCATGATATGAAATTTTATCTACACTTATATGTTTCTTTGCATTGCATTTGTATTGGTGCGCCTAAGTCATTGTATTTGCCATCAGCTATTCCTGGACGGTTTGCTGGAGGCTTGTCTAAAAGCTTGCCAAAAGGATGACCGGTCGCAGACTCTACCACGATGAAAACACAACCCTTGGATCTGGACTACCGCTGTACCGTTTGATCCTCCTTTCACTTCTCGGTGTTAGGTGCGAGAGGTATATTAGGTAGTCTTGTTGAGGTCCCCTTTTGACTAGTTGGCCTAGTTGCATATCGAAAGCCATAGAGACTGTTCTAAACTAGGACAGGATGCTTACCCGAATGCAGGATTGCATGAAACCACTTTGCTTGAATAGTGAAACCTAGTTCCTGACGAAACTAGGACAGGGTAACTCTACCCCCTCATGGGGGTGTTTTGGCTCTCTTTAATAGGTATGTGATTTACAGTGAAACTGCACAGCAATGTGCATATCAGTTGCACAGTTGGTATCTATTTTGGGGTAGAATGCAGTGGGGAGTACATTCATTCAGCTGTGATCATATCTATTATAGTGAAATTGCGCTGAGGTGCTGTCTGTTTTCTTTTTTGCAAGGTAGGCCTGGAACCGTAGCTTCAAAAGGCTCTGATATCCCCTAAGTACTCTGGACTCGTGTCGACAGACTTTATCAGGTCGAAAATTTAGTTCAGAGGCAGCCAGTGTTTGCTTCAGTTTCACCAGTGGTGAGACGAAAGAGGGCCATACAGGGTTCACCAGTTCCATTATTCTGACATTCACCTGTTAGATTACCTTTGTTCAGCTCATCTCGGGCATCTACCTCTATCATGGCTCAGCCTCCAACAAATCTGGAAGAATTATACTCTATCTACAGCAAAAAGTTGACTCATTCCAGCATCATGCAACCTGTCAGGCCGAGGTTATAACTAGGCTACAGTAATAACAACCGCAGCCAGCAGCGGCCGCTGCATCACATGTACCCACCGCGGCTATCCCTATGGCCGGCCACAACTAATGCTGCCACTGCTCAAGATCCACAAACTGAGGATGTTCTGATTTTCCCAGTCCAAACAGATCCTATCCCGGCACAAACTTCTAAAGCCCCGGTGTATCAAACCGTGACACCATTCGAATTCGAGGTTGATCTAATCGCGCTCAAAGTCAATAAGCTAGAAAAGCTGTTCAAAAAGGCACAGGGAGCCAACTCATATCCCTGATTAGTAGCCGAGCCTAGTAATTACATATTACATGTGTTGCATTAGTCATAATTGCATAAGTTAGAAATCATGCATTTTTTCTAACTTTTTTGTTTATCTTAGATTGGAGTACTAAGAGAGCCTTTACTTGTTTTAGCATACCTCATATATGTGAATGTTGTCATGTATAGCATGCTTGCCATGAGGCTAAATGCCTAATTGATAAACTGCTTGAATGCCTGTGGAAGAAGGATTATTGCTTGAATTGGAATAATTTGAGTAATGTTCATATGCGATCACTTTTTCAAGTGGTACATATTTCGAAACAATTTTCAAAACAAACATGAATCAAAATGTTCCAATTTCTTGCGATTTAGTCTATACTTGTGTGTGTGCGCATCACATAGTAATGCTAGCCTTGTAAACCGGAACAAAAGCATATAATGTTGATAAAAAATTATATCATGATTAGTAGATGCCGATTTTTGATCGGGCAAGCGGGGGTGCTCAATTCATGACATTTTCCTCTCGTACCTAAGTTCCCGAGCCGAGACAACTTTGGTGATGATGGACACGTGGCCTTTGGCATGAGTCATGCGTTTCCTAAATTTTCCCAAAATAAAATATTTAGGTGGCGACTCTGTGTCTTGCAAAGCAGTCTATTTTTGGAAATTTGATTCAAAATCGATTTTCCAAAAGATTTGTCGGATTTGGACTCTTTGGTATTTATCAATTTCACATTGCACTTTTGAGATTCGATGTCCGAATTATAGGGCTTATTTTAAGCTTCCGAAAGAGGGCGCGAAATAGTCGAGCTGCTGTTTCTGGCGACTCTATTGGGGAATTTAGAGAACTTGACTTGAAATTCATGATATGAAATTTTATCTACACTTATATGTTTCTTTGCATTGCATTTGTATTGGTACGCCTAAGTCAATGTGTTTTCCATCTGTTATTCTTGGACGGTTTACTGGAGGCTTGTCTAAAAGCTTGCCAAAAGGCAAATCGGTCGCGAGTTCTGCCACAATGGGAACACAACCCTTGGATTTGGACTACCGCTGTACCGTTTGATCCTCCATTCACTTCTTGGTGTTAGGTGCGAGAGGTATATTAGGTAGTTTTGCTAACGTCCCCTTTTGACCAGTTGGCCTAGTTGCATATCAAAAGCCATAGAGACTGTTCCAAACTAGGACAGGATGCTTACCCGAATGCAAGATTGCGTGAAACCACTTTACTTGAATAGTGAAACCTAGTTCCTGACGAAAATAGGACATGGTAGCCCTACCCCCTCATAGCGTGTTTTGGCTCTCTTTAACAGGTATGTTCTTTACAGTGAAACTGTACAGGAATGTGCATATCAGTTGCACAGTTGGTATCTATTTTGGGGCAGAATGCAACGGGGAGTACATTCATTCAGCTGTGATCATATCTATTATAGTGAAATTAGGCTAAAGTGTTGTCTGTTTTCTCTTTTGCAAGGTAGGCCTGGAACCGCAACTTTAGAAGGCTTTGATATCCCCTAAGTACTCTAGACTCATGTCGATAGGCTTTATTAGGGCGAAAATTTAGTTCAGAGGCAGCCAGTGTTTGTTTCACTTTCGCCAATGGTGAGACGAATGAGGGCCATACAGGGTTCACCAGTTCCACTGTTCCGATACTCACCAGTTAGATTACCTTTGCTTAGCTCATCTCGGGCATCTGCCCCTATTTTGGCTTAGCCTCCGACAAATTTGGAGGAAGTATTACTCTATCTACAGCAAACAGGTGACTCCCTCCAGCATGACGCGACTCGTCAGGCCGAGGTTACGACCCGTCAGGCCGAGGTTATAACTAGGCTATAGCAATAGCAACCACAACCAGCAGCGACCTCTGCATCACATGTACCCACCGCGGCTATCCCTATTCCCGGTACCACTGCTAATGCTGCCACTACTCAAGATCCACAAACTAAGGATGTTCCGGTTTTCCCAGTCCAAACAGAACCATCCCGACACAAACTTCCAAAGCCCTGGTGTATCAAACCGAGGCACCATTCGAATTCGAGGTTGATCCAACCGCGCTCAAAGTCAACAAGCTAGAAAAGCTGTTCAAAAAGGCACAGGGGGTCAACTCATATGTCATATTAGTAGCCGAGCCTAGTAATTGCATATTACATGTGTTGCATTAGTCATAATTGCATAAGTTAGGAATCATGCCTTTTTCTAACTCTTTTGTTTATCTTGACTTGGAGTACTAGGTGAGTCTTTACTTGTTTTAGCATACTGCATGTATATAAATGTTGTCATGTCTAGCATACTTGCCATGAGGCTAAATACTTAATTGATAAACTGTTTGCATACTTGTGGATGAAGGCTTATTGCTTGAATTGGAATAATTTGAGTAATGTTCATATGCAATCACTTTTTCAAGTGGTATATATTTCGAAACAATTTTCAAAACAAACATGAATCAAAATGTTCCAATTCTTGCGATTTAGTCTATACTTGTGTGTGTGTGCATCACATAGTAATGCTAGCCTAATAAAGTTGAACAAGAGCATATAATGTTGATAAAAATCATATCATGATTAGTAGAGGCCGATCTTTGATCAGGTGAGTAGGGGTGTTCAATTCATGACTTTCCTCTCTCGTACCTAAGTTCCCGAGCCAAGACAACTTTGGTGATGACAGGCACGTAGCCTTTGGCACGAGTCATGGGTTTCCTAAATTTTTTCAAAATAAAATATTTAGGTGACGACTCTGTGTCTGGCAAAGCAGTCCATTTTTGGCAATTTGATTCAAAATTGATTTTTCAAAAGATTTGCCGGATTTGGACTCTTTGGTGTTTATCAATTTCACATTGCACTTGTGAAATTATATTCAGAACCGCGGGAGTCCGAACTGTAAGGCTTATTTCGAGCTTCCGAAAGGGGGCGCAAAAAAGTCGAGCTACACTTATGTGCATATTGTTCGTTAAAAAAATGTAAATAACTATAAACAATTTGACTAGATTGCGACAAAACCATAAATTTAGGGTCAAAATCGAGTATATTAAAATTGTAGAGACTAAATTATAACAAAGATCAAAATACAGAGATTATGTACGTAATTTGCCCGTAATCTTAACATAAATATTAGGGTAAATTATCCTAGTAGTCCTTATATTTTGTTGTTTCTGTCATTTTAGTCTCTACACTTTCAATTAGTTTAGAGTAATACTAGAGACCCTAAAAGTTCTAACAAAATTTTAACCAAATGTCTCACATGGGTGTAGGACCATATCATGTGAGTCTCACACCCATGTGAGACATTTGATAAAAATTTTAATAAAATTTTTGAGATATCTAGCATTTTTGAGTGGTTTAATTTTGCCTCCGTTTGGCAAGAACTTTTTTGGGCTTTTTTAGCTATTTTAGCTACAAAAGACAAAATAGGCTTTTTTTAGCCACAAAAAACAAAACATCACATCCAACCCATAATCATTACACTCCTCTCTCACAAAAAAAGTCAAAAAAGTCAAAAAGCCAAAAAGCCCTTCCCAAACGAAACTTTTAAGCCCAGGCTAAAATAGCCAAAAAGCCAAAAAGCCAAAAAGTCAACCCACTTCCCAAACGGAGGCTTTGATAATTAATTTTAGATTTTATATCAATTTAGTCAAACTAATAAAGTTTATAGTGTTTTGAATGAAAAATAATTTGATTAACTGAATGTGTTGAGAAAGTTTATATTTTTTTTCTTTAATAATATGATACAAGTAATTTATGTGTGTATTTTTTATGAAAAAAATAGTAAAAATTGTAATTAATTTGATTAAATTAAAATAAAATCGTAAATTTATGATCAAATTAAGTAATTAAAATTATAAAAATTATAATAATATATGAATTAAGTAGTTATTTGGCATGGGTTAAAATAATACATATTATTTTAGCACATCATCTTATTTGAATTACAATCATCTTATTTAGATCACATCAATTCTTATTCGAGTCAAATCATTTCTCTACCACATCACTTTAAACTCATCTCATATTTTATTTTTTTTCATAAAAAGTTAAAAAATATATTAATTTAAGATTGGGTGTGTCACGTCAACGGGAGACAAAAGGTCAATGGAGAGGTGCTGTAAAGGTAAGATAACGACACGTGTCCTATCACTTCTCCAATCATTGACACGTGGCTGGGGCATCAGAATTGGGGGCTATGCACGTGAACTCCGATAAGTATTCCGCATTCCAACACATGCCTCCCCACGTGATCACCCCCCACCACCACTTTGGTTTTGTTTTAGATTCTTCTTTTTAAACCTTTCTCTTTATGCAAATGTTGACAAATGAGAAGTGCTCCATGAGTATAGTTTAATATTTTCTCTGTTTTAAAATAAAAATAAAAAATACTTTGAACTTTCAAAGTTGAGAATCATGTCCTCTAAAATGATATAGATTAATCATATTTTATTTTTTTTTATTTATTTATTTATTTTTTTCTAGATCAATCACAATTGAGTGCAATTGTGGAGTTTTATTTTTTGGGAGTCTATAGCATTGTTATTAAAATAATAGTTCATTTTAAGGAATCTTACTTTTTTAGTAGTATAATTATTGCATTTAAAAAATTAATTTTCTAAAATCACTCTTTGATAGTATATTTTTGAGGAATATCAATTATCATAATTGTACTTTTTGTGTTGTTAATGAATTTAAAAGAATGAAAAAATAGAAAATTCATATTTTTTAGTTTTTAATTTTTGAAAAGAGACTAATATTTTGAGACAATAAAAAGTAAAACAAGAGACTAATATTTTAAGACAGATGAAGTATTGAAAAATGTGTAAAAAGCCTGTTGAAAATATACGAAAATATTAAAAAATATATTATTTTAGTTAAAATATAGTGAAATTAGTAAAAAATGCATTGTATTCTATAAATATTTTGTTTTTTTTATTGTGTCTTATGGACACTTGTTGGTAAAACCATTCTTTTTATTTGTAGATTTATTTTTGAGAGTGTTATTTGCTAGGAGAATAATTACAAATGAGTTAATTTTCTTTCCAGTTTAAAATTTGAACTTAAAAGAGTTTGAGGACATTATTGAGCTCACTACGAGTCTTATTTCAATGATCTGAACCGTTTATTTTGTTGAATCTTTTGTTTATATCATCTATGTAAAAAAAATTTAAGTCGATCCGATAATCTTAAAATTTTATTTTATCATATTTGTCTTCAAAAAATACATTATCTATTTTTAAAAACATAGTTGACGTCTATTTTTTATGAGACAAATGTAATGAAATAAAAAAGTTATAATTATTATATGGGCTTTGCTTCAGACCCCCAGTGACGTGGCGCACTGGGGTTGGCCGAAAATTTTTAAAAAAAAAAAAAAAAAAAACTGTTTTTTTTGTCCAATGAGAGCTGACCCCCAGCACCCCCAGCTGGGGGTCCGAAGCTTTTTCCTTATTATATCGACTTAATTTTTTTTATATAAATAATACATTTTATAGTTCTTACAAAATAAACGATTCGGATTATTGAAATGAGACTCTTTGTGAGCCTTACAGGCTCTTCAAATACTCTCAAGTTTAATTTTAAACATGGGAGAAACTCAACTCGTTATGAAAATGAAAATGAGAAGTATTGTATCAAATAAAGGAAGTTACTTAGTAGTCCTAAGACATAGCCAAGTAGTGCCCATAAGTGTTGAAATTAGTGGAGGGAATAAGACCCATAATTTTATGTTGGGACATAGAGGAACAACGGAAGATTTAATATTTGGTCATGTGGCCTACTAAAATTAATGTAGGGTAAATTATAGTAAACACCCTTAAAATGTGATTAATTTGTATTTCACGCTTTGGATTTCAAAACTCAACAATTAACTATTTCAAAATATATTATCTTGTTACATTTAACACATACTGTTTAGATTACGTTAAGAATTTATGCAGAATTAGGTTATGTGTGCAACACATGATACAATTATTAATTTTTTTAGGACAATAATACTTTTTTTTTTTGGTGATTTAATATACATTTTACTTTTTTTTTTTGTTTGTTCTTTTATCTCACCAAATAAGAGCATATTGTCTTAACAAGTGTGTCATTTGCCTGATTTTGTGTAAATTTCTTACAGAATTCCAACAAAAAATGTTAAGTTTAACAAAATAATAATTTGAAGTGATTAACTGTTAAGTTTTAAAATGTAGGAGATCAAAGCACAAATAAATCATAGTTTAATGGGTTTGCGGTAATTTATCCATTAATGTTTTAATAATGGGATAAATTATACTTTGCTCCTTTTATATGTGGATATTTTTTTTTTTACTTTGGTCCTTAAAATTTTTTTATCCCACTTTGACTGCTCATGTTTCAAGTTTTTTTTTTTTTTTTCAATTTACTCTTAAAACTAATTTCTGTTCAAAATTAAATAGAAAATACTACTTTAACTACACCATTAATCTTTATAATTTAATCAAAATACCACTTCAGCCCTCATATTTTCAATTTGAATAATTTGATCAATAGACTTTTAATTTTGTTGCCATGTGATCCTTTCATCAGTTACCATTATAATTTAGAACCAAAAAAAAAAAAAAAATACTATATGTAAAAACTAAAATGATCAAAGTGAAATTCAAAACAAACTATAGGAATCATTAGTGGAAACCTGGTGGTTTTTATAGTTTATTTTGAATTTCACTTTAGTTCTTCTTGTTTTGCACATAATATTTTTTTATTTAAAATGTTAACAATATCTAACAAAGTGACTACATTATAATAAAATTAAAAGTGAAGAACCGAATTGTTTAAATTGGAACTACGAGAATCAAAATAAAATTTTGCTTAAATTTGAGTGACCAACAGTGTATTTTTCCTTATATTATTATATGAAGATTTAAATTTTTGTCACATAATAGATAATAAAATATTTTTATATCATGTGACTATTAATTTGATGGTTTTTGTTTAATTTTAAATAGAAATTAATTGTAAGAGTAAATTAAAAATATTTAAAACATGAAAAGGTTAAAGTAAAATAAAAATAAAAAATTTAAGGAAAATGTTTGGTAGCTCAAAATTTTGTGGCTCAAATGGCTCAAATCTGTCAAAACGACGTCGTTTTACACTCATTTACACTCAAAACGACGTCGTTTTGAGTGATTAAGCCATTTGAGCCATAAAATTTTGAGCTACCTAGCATTGTTGAAAATTTAAAGATGAAGGTGAGATAATGGTCAAATATAAAAAGGATAAGATGTAATTTAGGGTTCGTTTGGCATAAAAATTTGGGTTGGGTTGGGTTGGAGTTATTTTAGTTACAAAAAGATAAAATAGTTTTTTTAGTTTAATAAGACAAAATGTCATATTTATATCATAATCATTTTATTTTTTCTCTCATAAAAATTTAAAAAATTAAAAATTCTATCTTAAACAAAACTTTTTAACCTTAAATTAAGATAGTCAAAAAAAAAAAATTAAAAAATCAACTAATACTCCAAACGAAGGTTTAATAGCATTTGTAAAACAAACGATAGAAGGAGCAGAGAGAGAGAGAGAGAGAGAGAGAGAGAGAGAGAGAATCCAATGATTGTAACAGAGTTGGGGTGTTGGGTAAAGAGGTGGGCAATTGTTCACACACACGCACGGGGTTTTCTCATCTCCCATTGGACCCACTTTCTGCCACGTGTACAAAACATTTACATGCTTCGTCACGTGATTCCATCCATCTCCACCACGTGACCCCTTCTCTCTCTCCCTCTCATCTCTCTTTCTCACTTTTCTTGTTTGGACAATTTTTAGCAAACAATGGGACCGTTTGGTAATATAGAAAAAATAGGTGGGTTCTCACTCGTTTGGCATAATGGTTTGCGTTGTTTTGGAACTAAAATAGTTAGAAAAAGGCAATGTAAATTAAAATGTTATATTTAAATTATAATTATTTTATTTTTTCTTTTATAATAGTTAAAAAAAATTAGAAAATTTATTTCAAATAAGACTTTTTAACCCAAAATTAAAATAGTCAAAAGGCTCAAAAGTCAACCAACATCCCAAACGAAATTGGTGCGTGTTGTTTGGATAAGTTTTAAAGTTGATTTTTTTTTTTTTGTTTATTATAAAAGACATGTAAAAAAGTAAAGAGATAATGTGACTTAAATAAGTTAATAAACTATTTATTTATAATGTTGTCAAAAGAGAAGCTCGTTTGACAATCTTATTTTTTAGTCTAAAAATTAAAAAATCATTAAAAAGTCAAAAGTCAACAAATTACTTTAAAAAAAAAGCCAAAATTTTTATTTTCTCTCCATGTTTTCGCATTTTTCGTAAAAAAATAAAAAAAATATCCAAAACATAGTAAAAAAAATTTCTTCATATTTTAGTAAAAAAATTTAAAAATTACTAAAATAGTTTATTCCCAAACGATATTTTTTTATAAATTTCAGGGGAATTTTTTTAAAATCCCTGGTATTAAGATTTTATAAGATAAAAAGCATACAATATTTTAATAGTAGTTAGGGACTTTCAACATTTCTACAAAGAAAATTTGATTAAGAGAAATTTCAATTTTTACAGAGAATTTTTTAAAATTTCTCTGTGATCATACTACAGAAATTTTGAAATTTCTCTGAGTCGGGCAAAATTTTTCTTAGTTGAATTTTTTCTGTGAAAATGTTGAAGGACCTTAGCTAATAAAAAAAAGTATCTTGGACCTCTCCTATTACACAAAGTTGAAGAGGGACGTTTCACTAATTTTTCCTAAATTAAAATTTGATAATTAAGCAGTAAAAGTAAAAAATATTATTCTGTCAACTTTCAAATAAATTCCCTTATTTGGTTTATACTTTTTTTTTTTTTTTTCTTATAGTGAATTTTTAAAAATATTTTATGCAATTATTTTATTTTATTTTTTAGATACACCTAATCTTGATACAATTAAAAAGTAGGAAATTACCTAAAAATCTCATTTGAAAAAATGTTGCTCCATTTACTCTTGAAAGTTTTCTTTCAAACCAATTAGGCCATTTTATTGGGAGCTTCTATATGCACACACCATATCCCCTCTTCCCACACACTTAATGAGAGAGAGTGTGTTGAAAAGTTGTGTGTGAAGGATGTGTATAATGAGAGAGTGGTATGTGTAAATAGATGCTCCCTATTTTATTTATGGTATATTGTGGAGTTTACTTATTTACCCTTTAGTGTGATTTTGGTTGTGATTTTTTTTCCTGATGTTTGGGTTGGTTGGTTATGGTATGGTGTTGATTTTTCAAATTTTTGTGGAGGATTGCGTGGAGTGATTTGTGGAGTTGGTAATGTTTAACCATTTGATGTGGGCGGTTGATGTGGAATCGTGGTGTTGTTGTTGGTTGTTATTTTATTTTTTATTTTTATTTTTTGTTTGATTTTGTGATTGATGTTTGGGTGGGTTTATTAAGGTATGATGTTATGTGTCTAATTTTTATTGTTCAAGTTGCGTAGAGTGATTTTTGGGACTAATGTTGTTGCCATTTCATACCACACTACATGTGGGATACTTCTCAACGTGGATGTGAATGTAATCACACACAACCAAACATGAATGTAGTGTACATTTCAGATTAGCAGTGAACTGGACAATAAAAAAAACACCAATACATTAACACTACCACCCACACAAGACCCATTAAATACATGATTCTGACAAATACACCTGCATTACCATACATACATGCATACATGATATTGTGGTTCTAAGTTGTCTTACATGTTTTTTTTTTTTTTCCATAATCTGGGCTTCTAGTTTTATGATGGTTGTGATGTTTGTGGGTATGTATACATGTGTTTGCTGATGGTGAGGGCTTTTGTTTCATTTTTCCTTCTTGATGTTTCATTTTTATGTCGTATCATTTAGTCGTGATAGTGTTACAATTTTTAACATATGACAATGGAGTAGAAGTCTATGCCAATGTTTGGTTTTTTGGGGGGATTCAACATTGACTCCTGGTGGCATTGTAACCGGATAACGAATAGGTGACATTCAGTCGACTGGATTAACATAGGCTAATCATGCACAGTCGTACATTCATAAATATGTGTGTGCCATGTTTGTTGTTTAATGCTTTTTTTTTTTTTACAGGCATGAACTTTGTAGTGTTGTTGTTGTATACGTTTGGGCACACGAACGCGGTATTTCGTATTCATCAAACATTCACAAACCAACAACATCACAACAGAGGCCCCTCCCCCCAACCTACCCCAAAATGGATTAATCACAATAAAACACCAATGTACATTATCACAAAGCTACAACATAATGAAGGTTACAACAAAATCAAACACTAAACAATACTCCATTTCTCGCACTCTTATTGACACAAACCCATATTCGACCTGCACTGTAACATCACCACATCGGCAAATACAAGACTAACAATCGACGGGGAAATACAACGTACCACGTACATTTTCACCAATCCATACCCAAAAAACCAATACATACAGCAGAAAACCATATACTACACACTTGTCGCCATGTGTTTCCGCAACGATCTCCAGCGTCAATATTGTGTAGATGTTGTATTCACCGCTAATGCATGGACGAAATGGTTATCATACCTAACGTCATGAACACCGCAAAGTATTACTATAAAGGTGGTTGTGGGAGGTACACTAATGTTAATTTGGGGGATTAACATCAACATTACCAAACTGAACACGAATCCCAGAAATCACGTCAGTAAATCGCTGCAACATCAGAATCAAAATCCAAAACCTTTCATCTTTACCGTCACAATTCTGATCAAGCAGGAGGGACAACAACAGAACACTACTTTTCGTTGTTGGACACTTTAGTAATTTTAACATCAACATAAACCTATATTTACCCTCATTTTTTCAAACCTACATGCATAAATCTTGGGCAATAAAAAAAACATAGGACTAAATGGTTAAACATTTCAAAATTTGAGATTTAATGGTGCTTTACCCTAAAAAGTATAATATTAATAAGGGTAAATTACACTAACCTCCCCTAAGGTTTACCTTAATTACAAGGACTCCCCTACAGTTTCAAAAATTACACAGACCTCACTTACATTTGAAACTAATATCCAAATAACCCCTTCTGTTACCCACCCGTCCAAATTCAAACAGATTTGGCTGATGTCATCCAAAATTATTCTTCAAATTCCAATACTGCCATTTCCTCCCCATACATATATATATCATTGTATGTTTCTTCCCTTTCACTCTCTCTCTGTGCTCTGACTCTCTCTCTCTCTCCGTCGTTCTCCACTACCCTAATGCCTCCCATTCCAAAACCTCCGCCCATTGTCGCCACCACCATACCAAACTCCTCTCCATACCTCTCTCTCTCTCTCTCTCCCTCTCTCTCTCTCTCAACTCATCCATCTCCACCACCACCACCAAAAACCCTAGATCTGAGGAGCTTGGTGTCGTGGTGGTTGGGATCTGATCATGAGGGTTGCAGTGATAGCGGATCGTGATGACGATCATGGTGATTGTGACGATTGCAGAAAGAGTGAGAGAGAAATAGAGAGATCACAGTAGTGGTTGAGTGCAATAGAGGTGATGCGATGAGGAGATGTAAGGCTCAAGGAGGCGAGAGGGCGATAGAGTTCTCGACTGGATTACGAACAGATCTCATGTCAATTGGAACTTCAATCTCGATTTGTTATGGTCTTGAACCTTTGCACTTGATTTTATTTGGGTTGGACATGTTCTTGCCAAGCACAGAACAATTGTGATTGAGTAAACACAAAGAGAGAGAGAGAGAGCCATGGGCATGTTCTTGCCAAGCACAGAACAATTGTGATTAAGGCTTAATCAAAACCACACTCGGAGAAGAGCTCGAAGGCCAAGTCATGTCCTTCGATCCATACTCCAACATACTTGTTCTTTATATCCTTCTCTCTCTCTCTCTCTCACTGTACATATCTGATTCCTTGCTTAAACCCTTGAATCAATTGTCGAATTATCTATGTATGCACTGCAATTTGAATTCTTTAACACTCTGTGTATGTGTGTATTTGATCGGCATTAGGCTTTTGAAGTGCAATTTCATTAGCGATTTGGGTGTGTATAAGATGGGTTATTGTTGGTTTGGGTTTTGGGTTTTTGATTAGAGACGTTTGGAAAGAGAGTGTAAAAAAGACAATGGCGGAAATGGGTAGTAGAGTCAGAAAGATGCTGATGATACATAGTATATTAGGTCTTTATGAAAGACAATGGATTGAAGGGTATTATGATCAATTTCACTGTCAAGTTAACGTCGTTAAGGTTCTTTTGATGGGAAATGGGTCTTTGTATATTAGTTTCAAATATAAGGGAGGTCAGTGCAAGTTTTGAAACTACAAGGGAGGTCCTTATAATTAAGGCAAACCTCAGGGGAGGCTAATGTATTTTACCCTATTAATAATTAATTTTTTTTTTTAATTTTCAAATACAAATAATAATAAAAATAAAAATTTAGTATATATTTTATTTTTATTTTATGAATTTTTTAAAGATTTTTGTATAACTTTTATACTTTTTAAGTATATTAAGATTAAGTGGATAAAAATTGATAGTATTCAATAAAATCACTAAAAATACAAAAGTATGAATTGAAAATTTATAAAACTGTTTTTGAAAACTCCAAACTAAGCAAATTGATTAATTTTTAAAAAACAAATTATTTAACTTGTTTTTTTTTATTAATAAGCGATAAACAAAAACTGTGGTAAATAGTTCGACACATATTCTTAAAATAAAATAAATTGTAAACTACATGCAGTTCACATAAACTATACCAAAAATCCCAATGTACGGAATGGTTTAGCCTAACTTGTTGCCGACTACGAGTCCTTTACTTTGACGATTTATTTTGTTCAAATTCTTGTGTTGAGATTGTACATAAAAATTATTAGATTAATTCAATAATCGCATTCATATGATTTTACCACATTGTTTTTTGAAAAAAAAAATAATTTATTTTTTAAAATAATAAAACTATGTGACTATGGTTACTGAATTAATTCGATTTATTTATTTTTTTATGGTGTAAATGAGCTACATACAGACTTAAAAAATAGACTGAAAGTGAAGTCCAAGGTAAACTCCTATAAACTAGGATTGGATTAAAGTCTTTTTTTTTTTTTTTTTTTTGAACTTGAAAAAGGATGCTCTCTGGTATCATCACAAGACCCACCACCGAGGTACCAATGGAGCACAACCTTACATGCCACAGACAAACCCAGATTTCGATCGGAGTACAAGGCGAAGTCTCTACAAAAAACCAGTTATAAAGCAACTTTTGTTCGCCTCCTTCAAAATTCGAACCTGGGTCAAGTCTGGGAAATGAGAAGTATCCACCATCCGGCCACCACTAATATGGATGGAAGAGAATCCACCCATACTTACAAAAAATTGATCAATCAACTTTCCTTAAATAATTTTTTTTTTTTTTATATTTTTTATAACAATAATATTAGAGGCACTACATAAATTGTATCCACACACTTTTAAAATGTATTTATTAAATACTTAAAAAATTAGGGCCAATTAGATTTGGCGATAAGAGTCAATTTTGGTGCTCCCCAGATAGCCATTAGTGTTTATGTTAATATTTTAAAAATTAGGTCGGTGAGGCAATCGAAAAAATAATTGGGTAAACGGATTATCAGTTCACCCATAAAGTTAAATCGAAATTGAACCGTAATATTATAAATATATTAAAATTATATTTAAATAAAAATATAAGTAATAAAATTAAAAATTAAAAATATTAAATATTTCTCATAATATTCTTTTACTAAAAAAATATAATAATGTATTTTAAAATATTATTAATTTTAATTTTAGAAGAGGAAACCAAATATTTAATATTCCCTCCATATGATTTTAATTCAAATAATTTAATTGAAAGAAAAGTAAAAATTTTAGAGGGATATCAAAATTTCAAGTCTCCCTCCAATAAATTTGATTGAATCACACATAAATCTTTTGAGTTTTTTTTTGAAGAATTTTTTTTCTTATGGGTAAATTACAAATATACCCCTGAGGTTTGCTTAAAATACAGATTGTCCCCTGTAATTTGAAAAATTACAAATACCCTCTTATTAGAATTTTTTATTTAACAGAATTAACTAAAAAAATTGAAATTCATAATTGCTCTCCTATACAATAATAAAATTACCTAAATTATTAATTGAAACATATTTTTAACATCATTCAAAATTGTTAATTGACTTGATGATTTATTATGAAATTAGAAACCTCAGGGGGTGGAATGTAATTTTCAAAACCACGGGGGAGATTCGTATTTTAATCAAATCTCAGATGGTGTATTTGTAATTTACCTTTTCTTATAAATAAGTAAAGACTTTTACAATAATTTCAAGCTCTTAATGGGATTCCTCATAAGAAGAGACTCTTGAAAGAGAATTTATAATTAAATTTTTCTTATATATATATATATAAAATCAAATTTTTTATTTTTTTCAACTCGGTCGGTTCATTTGACCGGTCCTGGAGTCACCTGGTTCGACGGTCCAACCATCGATTTTTCCGAATCTCTCTAAATAGGCCGGTTTTTAGGTTGGAGCAGTTTAGGGGTTATATCCGAATTAAAACCCCAACCGATCGACGTTCAATCGGTTGAATTGACCGATCCAATCCGATTTTCAAAACCACGGTTCATGTAACTTTACTCTTAATATAGTTGGCAAATTATTTATTTATTTATTTTTAAAAGATGAATTTATCGACCTTTGTTATACACGTATAGCATTTAAAGTTGTATTTGGATGTTGAATTAATGTAGAGATATTTTGAAGGGAAATTTTATTATACATATTCTTTATGCACTTTTAATTATGTCTTTTTTCTTTAATTATAACTAATTTTTTGTTTTAGTTATGACTTATAAGATTTTTGGTTATATCTCATGTGATTTTATGATTTTTTTTAAATTATAACTTAAAAAGTATGAAATTATGTTATTTTCTTATTTAATTATAAAGTGTATATAGTGCACACCCTTTAAAATGTGTGTATCATAGTATTTCCATTTTTTGAAAGACTATAACCCTTTATGGTGTGAATCTTCTTTAATTTAAACATTAATTATTGTGAAAATGGTTTGTAAACAGAAAATTTATACAATAAGTGCATCTAAAATATTGTGTCAGTGACATTTTTAAATATGAAGATATTGATAAGACTTTTAGGTCCGTTTGTTTTTAGAGGTAGAATGGATGGAATTGATAGTGAGGAGATTAATAGTGAGGGGATTGTTAGTGAATGGATTGATAGTGAGGGGCTTAGTAAAATTATGTTTGTTTTGATGATAGTTGTTAGTGCGATGATTGTTAATTATTTTTATATAAAATAATAAAAAAAATAAAATTATGATTTTTACTTAACAAAAATTATAAAATCATTAAACATTAATGTTAAAAAAAATGCCTAACATGTAAAATAAAATTTTTAAAAAAATGCAGTTGACCGGTTGACTGGCTAGACGGTGGACAACCGACAACTCACTTTGAAATACCACCTTTTTACCCAAACTAACAATCCACTCGCCCAAGACCTATCCTAATCTGAACGGACTATTAATCTGGAGGCCACAAACAAAAGAAACGTGAGTTAAAGCTCACTGTTCATCTATCAAACTGCACTTCAGAGTCACGGGGCCTTAATTGAAAATGAAAGGATAGAAAGAAATAATTTTATTTATATATCATTACATTACACTAATTATTATAAATTTTGAAAAACAAAGGGTATGAAGGCATTAATGGATTGTCCATTAATTATATCTAGACCCTTGTATTCTTTTATTCTTTTTTCAATTTCTAAAACCCAATCACTTACCATAAAGGGTTTTGCTACATCCCCTAAAAACACCCCCCTAATCCCCCTAATTTCCATATCAAGTAAGAAAAAACTTTAAAAAAAAAACAGTTTCCTAAAAAGAAAATTAGGGGGATTAGGGGAGGCAATTTTAGAGCTACCAAACATTTCCCTACCATAAATTGGTCAGATACCCACCTAAATTCATGGTCGTTGATGATCACTTTTAAATAGGATCAAACAAGATTTGGAACTAAAAAGTAGATTTGTTCAAGTTCTATGATATCTAAGTAATGCATCTTTTAATACCAAGACTTTGCATGAATTTTAGATTTGTGAAAGAATTTGTTATTAAAAAAAAAAAGGAAAAAAAGTGAATAAAATAGAAAATGCAAAAATTTCACTTGTCTTTTCCATTCTCTTTACCGTTAGATCTCTTCTCAAATTCAAAGTCTATATACCACTTGAAAGTTTTTATTTTTTTATTTTTTTTTGTTTATGTAGTTTTATATGATTTTATGAAACTTTTTTAGAACAATTGAATATATATGTTCGTCCTCTTTTTCTTATTCTTTCATTTTAAATAAGTTAAAGATCCTCTTTTATTAAATTTGTGTATTTTTATCTCAAAACATTTGCAAGTTATGAAATTATATAACAATTTTAAAATACAAAAAGCCCAAGATATAATTTAACGATTATAAATATTTTAAAATAGAGAAACACAAGGATTAAGGACAAAAAATCCAATCCCTATTGTGGGGATGTACTTTTAGGGTTGTGTCACATGGCCAAGATATGGCTAAGGTGCTGGCTGAGGTTTCACGTGGACAAGCTAGATTGCCGAGGTGATTATGGTATTGCTGAGATATAGTGTGGTAATATTGGAATCCCGAGATATTTGGATAGGGGACAAGAGTCCTAGATAAGTGATGAGCTAAGTTCGAATAAGGGTGAGGCTCTTGAGTAGTTCATCCATATCTAACTAAGAATCCAAGATAAGTATTGTGCTTGAGTCCTATAAAGTGAGACTTTCTAGGAGACGAGGGCACTATTGGCTATAAAAGTAAGGCACCTCCATGGGTCTAAGGTATACTTTTACTTGTGCACTATTATTTGAGCTAATATCTTGTGAGATAAACGACTGACTCAAACATTAGAGTGCTCCCAGGTGGACGAGCCACCATGGTATTCTTATCTTCTTGTGTACAGGTGCTCAGTTTAATCTATTCTGCCGTGTGCTCTGTAGCTAAGTTTCCTGTTTGGTTATGAGATCAGAAATCAACACTCACAATTTGGCGTCATCTGTGGAAACTTAGTATAGAATAAATGGTTAACATTGGACAAGAGATGAGAGTCGGGGACGACATACATAGTGAAGAAGAGGAGTACGTAGATCTAAACGCTGAAGTGCAAGAAGTAAATCCGGAGGCAAATAATGCTGCAAGGGGCCGTAATGGCCCGAGAAGAGGCAATCGAAAAGAATATTACAATGAGAGTGACTACCAGGCATGGAAAAAAAGATGCCTAAAAAGAGACGATGAGCTGAAGGACTAGGCGAACAAGTTGATAGACTTACAGACCATGGTGGACTTTATGATGCAGAGCAATGTAATGCAGTCGGCGTTGCCTTTACCAGAAACATTGACCCTAGTAGGAAACGCCTATGCCCAGAAGAAAAGACTAACTACAATGGTAACCGTCCCACAACATGAGAAAAGACATAGGAATTTGCATCGGCGATCACTGAAAGTCAGGGCGCACAAAATCACAGCGGGAAGAGTCCTAGAGAACCTCGAAGATCAAGGGAAACCAGATTACGGGATCTCGACAGGTCAATGGGCAGGGCCTCTACTTTAACGAGTAATAGACGTAGAGAAGTCCAAAAAGATGCATCTCAACACAGATAGCAGCGCACCAAAGTGGTTGAAATCGACAGATTGCAGAGCTCCTGGACGGATGAAGGAAGATTTTACTTCTAGAGGAAGAGACAGGATGTCGAGATCACGTCCATCGCCCAGTCGAGAACACCATTTTCAGTAGAGTTAGATGCGTTTGAGGCACCAAAGAGATTCAGTATATCGAGATTCCAGATCCATGATAGTAAGTTAGACCTAAACTTCCATGTTAGTTTGTATTTGAATGTAATGTCTCTATGGAGTGGGAACGAGCAGTTGCTATGCAAGGTGTTCCCTTCGACATTTGTAGAGATAGCATTGGATTAGTTCCACAAATTGCCGAAGGGATGCATCAAGAATTGGGACAGTTTGGCTGAAATGTTTATGGCCCGATTTGTTACGAACAGATTGCAGCCCTTGATGGTAGATTCCCTATTGGGTTTGAAAATTAGCGATGACGAAATCCTTAGAGATTATGCTAAGAGGTATTACAAGGTTTACAACCGGATCTCGACTTGTAACCAGGAACTTGCAATCATGTCTTTCAAGAATGGCTTGGAGAATGATTACCCACTTCGGCAATCCCTTGCAAAGACCCTTCCAAAGAACATGGAAGACCTTATGGCAAGGATTGAAAAGTACGCAAGGGCAGAGAAAGACATGAAAGCAAAAAAGACGAGTATAGTGAAGTAGGAGAAGAGAAACGGCTCACCAAAGCGCAGCCGAGGAAATATCGGCGCCGACAAGCTGGAACTAGGATTGAAGGCTATGCAGGCCGTAAGCACCGGTTTCAAGATCCCCACTTACAGGGTTTTCGAAAGAATCAAAAATCAACCATACTTCAGGGCACCAAAGAAGATCCTAGATGAGTACATGGGCAGGAATCCCGGGAAGAATTGTGCCGACCATGATAAGAACAGGCACATAATACAAGAGTGCCTAGCTCTAAAATAACACCTAGAGGATCTGGTCAGGTAGGGACACTTGAGAGACTTGATAGACGAAGTAAAGACACGAGAGGAACATGCAAGGCTGGTCTAGGTACCGGCAGCCCCGCTACCACAAGTAGATGGACCACGGGCTATCAACGTGATCCACATGAAGGTCAATGCGAATGAGATCCAATAAGAGACACAGAGGGTAAGCCATCTACAACATGTCTACCAAGTCCAATAGAAGAAGCCCTGGATGGAGGGACATCGGGGGCCAATGATCTTGTTCACAGAAGAAGACCTAGATATGGTATAGCATCCGCATAACGAGTTTAGTCCTCCAAACTGTAAGTTACCTTCATTTTGGAAGAACATAGGATCCAATGGAAACAAATCTGGATATCTTTTCATCATATCTTCTTTCATTTTCCAAATCACATATGTCCCTCCATGTTGTTGCTAATCAATTTTCACCAACGAAATCTCTTTGTTTCTCAATCGTTTGATCCGGTGATAACAATTTGGATTGGTTGTTTTTCATAAGTATAGTCATCTTTCAAAAACACGTGAGTTGAGTCAATAACATGTAGCGAATCCTCAAATAATCTCCAAGCATTGAGGTATGGAAGACATAATTGTGACGACCACCTCCTTGATTAATGAAGTTATTTATATGATTTGCATTGATTATGTGTTTGTGTGCTATTATGTGCCATGTGTGAAATGAATTGTGATATTGTGAACAGATATGGTTAGGATATGAAGTGAACCTGTCTGAATTAGTAATTTATATGGAAATTAAATGTTTGGGATAGGTGATTAGAGCCTAATCCACATTGGTACAATTAAGTTTAATTTAGTTTGATTAAATTATAATGGGAATTGTTTAAGTGAGTTTGATTTAATTTAACTTAAACTTATGATTAAGCAAGGCTTAGGGACAATTAATGGGTGATTAAGCTTCTTAAACCTATTCACCAAATTAAGTAGGGAAATGAGGCTTAGTGGACTTTGTAGAGACTTAATGATATACATCTTG
>JAPPVO010005592.1:0-36181 GCA_030407325.1 Camellia japonica | reverse complement strand
TTAGGTGAAGAAATGGTACAAAACTAGTTGACAGAAAGTGAACAGTCGTCACTAATTTGGGTATAACTTTTTCTGTATTTAGAATTTGGAAGTGAGACTAGCGTCATTGGAAACTAGACTTCCGGGGCTTGATTTTAGGCTCAAGAATCACTCAAAACGGAGTCCGGATGCAAAAGATATGCTTGATCAAAGTTGGCTGGACAGCTGTCTTCCGCACGTGCGGCAAGAAGCCCCGCACGTGCGGCGATTTGGGCAGAAAACTGTTCGAAAATTCAGCAAAAAATCCAATTTTTGGTGCTCTTGTTCAAGGCTCAAAATAGGGTCTTTTAATTGTTAAACATGGGTCAAAATCATGTAACTAGAAGCCATAACATAGATCAATCTAAGTCCAATTTGAATCTTTGATCTTAATTTACAAACACAACTTCATTCCACACATACATAAACATATATACATACATAATCATTTAGCTACATAATCAAGCTCAAGAAATATGATTCTAATTAATCATTCACCACTTACTTGTTCCAAACCTAACCCTAATTTGTAGAACATGAAGAGCTTTCTACTTAATTATCAAGGAGAGGAACCAATTAGAGTGAATTACACATACCTTAAGCTTTACATCTTTCAATCCTTTCTAATTTCTCAATCGTTCTTCTTGTTGAGTTCCTTCATTTCACCTCTCTCACGTAGCTCTCCCCTTTCCTCTAGATATTTGTTTTTTGATTCTAAGTAATGTGTCCATCCCCTCATAAGGCACCCAATATATATATAAATATACACACACCAACATAATACAATAAAGAGAACCAAACGTGGTCTTACGAATCGCGCAAAATTAAATTTCAATTAAACTTTTCAGATAACTCTAAAAATCATGCTGATCATAAATATGTCCCCTGTTCTGATTTCTGAAGCTTCGAAGGCCTTTAATTTGCAGTATAAAGTTAATCACCCAAACGTCCATTAACGAATCAGACAAATTAGATTTCAAATTAATTTTTCCCAATAGTTCTAAAAATTCCCATTAACATACCCAAGTACTAAATTTTAATTTTTGACCCCATAAAGGTCGGTAATTTCAATTTTAATAGATATAATTAAATCCAAACACATCATCTCATAGGTAAATAAAAGTGATTTCTTATACGCATTTTGGGGTCATTACATTCTCCCCACCTTAAGAAGTTTGGTCCTCCAAACTTGATTCACCATGTAACCAAGTAGAACTCTCAAGCTCATATTATTGTGTAATTCGGTTATAGATTTTCACATACATTGGTTCGCACAATTCACAGGGTAATCCAATACTTATTACAATTTCCCCGAAATTCTTAACAGAATAAGCATTTTATGAGTTAATCCCACTAGGCAAGGCCTATCATTACAATATTACTCTATGAATAGGTTCCACAGTATCAATTCCCAAATATTAAACATACAATTCTTGGAGTAGATTCTATTTTCTTAGGCACAGAAATTATTCATTCTACCGTAGACACAATTCCAATCACGATACGTTCTTTCCTAAGTCTCATAAAAAGGTACATGTTCGACTCTTTCCGTTAAATCAATTCTCATGAGCCATTCAGAAACGAGTCTTCAATTAAGTTTCTATATAGATTTCAAAGAAATCAAGTACATAGTTTCAAATATGAGTATGCACAACTAACTCAGGCTTCAGAGACTCTTAAGCAAGAGTTCGTTCATTTGACAAGATACACTTTATCTTAGCAGTCACAATTAAATTGCATAGGTACATAACTACTAGCTTCATTATTAATTCTTAGTATTCTCCCTTTTCCAAAAACATGTCACAGTCATATCGTTATTTTGCTTCAAAATCATATCTACTACTTCTTGACAAGGTTATAGCTACACTTCTACATATTTTTGCATAAAAAGAACTATATTCCAAATCAAATAAGTACGGTGTTATTAAAACAAATAACACACAGCTTTTCATGCAGACATACTCCTTAGTTACTTGGTCATATCATCGCAAGTCCAAATCTGAACAATAAATACAACTGTAAAACAAATCATTATTTTGAGCAAAGGGAACCACACCAAACCAAAACCAAAAATCAAATCCAAAATTATGCTTAACTAATTAACCATAAGGTATAACGTCTTCTTTTAATAGGCATTTTTTTTTTTTTGGTTACTGCACAAAATAATTTAATCTCCTCTTAATCATTGTAGTATGCCCCATTTCAAATAGTTCTTTCTCTTCCTTTCGTAAAACACGAAATCAGCCACACGGTTTCATATTCACAACTTACACATAGTCATACAGAACTTGGAGATCAACCACAACCAATTAGCACAACAAGGTATACAGTATTGACATCCATCCAAATTCTATACGGTCTTGAAATTCAGCAATTTAGCGACAAAATCATTTGGCCAATTAATCTCAGAGTTAGAAATCTTATCCAGGTCAGGTCAATAGGATAGAAAATCCATTCAGAATCACATTGCGCATATTAACGTATCAGAAAAAGTAAATGTCCAGTGCATATTGTCAACTTGTCCTCAATAATTCCCTCGAGTCTCCATCAGGAGTTGTCAATAATTGCTCGGCTTAAAAAAAAAATTATCTTAAATATAACTTGTTTCGAAATCATATAGGCCGGTCACATTCATCATTTTCAGTCCATAACTTCCAGTAAATAAAGGCACATTGTAACAATTTTAAATGCTCATTTCACACATCCCAGAGGGTCAAACAGGTCAAAAGAAGCATCCCAACATTTTGGTCTTGGGCCGCACGTGCGGCTGTGAGCCCCGCACGTGCGGCAACTCCTTCCGCACGTGCGGCAGTGATGCCCCGCACGTGCGGTTATTTCAGTGTGCATCGCCCAAAATTGCCCAAAATGCCGCACGTGCGGCAGTGGTTCCCGCACGTGCGGCGAATCTGCAAAAATCCTGCTCGAATTTCTTCAAAACTGGGACTTTTTGGTGACATCAAAAGGCTTCTAATTGGATCTTTAAATGCTCAATTTATGCTTCAAGTATCATGTGATTTAAGAGGAAAAACATAGATTGATCAATCACAAACTAGATTCTAGATTTTAATCACATAATTCATGTCTAAAGGGGTCATAATACATATGCGTATCAAAGTACAAATCAAATCCACAAACATGGTGAATTATTTACCATAAGATCATCCAATCCATAACTAAGCATGATCATGCCAACATAAAGAATAGAATACAAAGAACCTCTAAATCAAACTATATCAACACATCATTTATCCAATTAAATTGTCCTTATCAATCCAAAAAGAATAACTGATAACATGAACATGTAATGTTCTATAAACCATACTTGAAACATGAACTACCCTTGACATATACTTGAAACCATACGTGAAACATGCAACATGCGTAACTTAGAACATACATGAACTTGTAACATTCATGAAACTCATATCATACTTTAACTTGTACATACTTGAACTTGTAAATTTACTTAAACTTGTATTTACTTGAACTTATAACAAGGCGTAAGCTTGTAACATGTGTCTACTTATAACATAATCATTTAAACCAATCCCTTGCTCATCATAATGCTTAACACGTATTAACTATTAAAACAATCCGCGGTCCTAATTAATTATTCCTTAAGATATGGTGTAGTTCACGTAATCTATTATTCGGTAATATATAGAAGCATATACCCTTATCCGATCATTCATATATGTTAACATAGTTGACTTGTATTGAACAAAGTACTACTGGTAACCATTACTTCATTCATATGAGTTAGCAGAGACTTAAGTTTAACAGGACATCTCTGATAATTATTAGAGCAAACTTGCCGTAGGATTTATAAAGTTTCAGTCATAAAAAGATACCCACATCCTTACCATTAGGCATTCACATTCTTCAAATCATGTACATATTTCTAGGCGTAGCATGTGTTATAGGGCACTAATTAAACTCATTATCCATAAAAATATATGATTGCAGTACTACTGCTCACAGTGCTACAACGGAGTGCTCATCCCTCCTGGAATGTGTCCTGTACACACACATCACTTAGTCATTAGTTCTTTTTCCTTCTTAATTCATTTCCTGCTTAGTTTACTTCGAACGAATTTACAAGCATCTTAGGAACATCAAACATGAATTTCAAAAAATACCAGAGAAATACGCACGCAAAACAGAACGACTCAATTTTTGCAGCTTGGGCCGCACGTGCGGCTAAACAACATAAATCAGTGTCGTTAGCATTAACAGATTGCATTTAACGTTGCCATCATTTTCTTTCATATGTACTAAGGACGTCATGCATGAGACCTAAATCTTTCTAGACATCCTAAAGCTCAATGGTTTCGTGTGTGAGATGGCAACTCGTGCTCTGATACCACTTGTCACGACCCAAACTCGCCCCTAAAAGTTTGGGCATGACCCATACAGAAACGGACACTTAACCTGTCATACATAACATATGGGGCCGAACGGAAGCATCTAACAATATAATGAACATAAATAAAAGAGCTATATCCATTGAGCGACCTCTATTATGCCAGGATCACATACTGAACATAAAGCAAACAAACATGTAGTAGTATGCATCGGAGAATTTAGCTATGGACATATACATATATAGACTCAGCCCCCATAATTGGGCGCAACAAAAACAGTAAAAACGAAAATAATTATATACACTTCAACCTTAGATAGGTAATCAGGGTATAAAACCAAAAGTTCAATAAAACTCCATAAAATGGTTGCCTTTACTTAAGTGCCTGGACTCTCCGGGGTTGACAACAAAAGGGGTGGATGCCATGGGTTAAGACTGACCTCCAGGTAGGATACCTACAGAACAAACGTAACATAAAGTGAGCCAAGCTCAGTGAATAATAGTACATGAATAATCCAATGCCTAACTTGAATTAACATACATATCAATGCATACATAAATAATGAGGCATAAAGTTAATTAAGTTTGTATTATTTCTTGCATGGCCTAAGGCCCAGTCTTGAAACATATTGACTTAAAACATAATGTCTTGGAACATAATGACTTTAAGCTCTTGCACAAAGTGGCGATAGCCCTTGAACGTATTAGCATTAAGCTTTTAAACATGGTGGCATATAGCCCGTGTACATATGACATGAAGCTCTTGAAAAGTTGGCATAAAGCCCTTGAACATGTGGCACGAGGCCCTTGAAACATGTTAGCCATAGGCTAAAATAACGTGTGGCACAACGGCCCTTGAAAGGTTGGCATGAAGCCCTTAAAATGGCATAAAGCCCTTGTAACTTGTAATGGCATATAGCCCTTGTAACTTGTAATGGCATATAGCCCTTGAAAACATGGTGGCTATAAGCCCTTGTAAATGGCACGAGGCCCTTGAAAATGTATGTAAACTTGTACCATACTTGAGCTTGTAACATGCATAGACTTAAGCTTGTAACATGCAATAACTTGTAATATACTTGAACTTGTACTATGCGTATACTTATAACATGCTTGAACTTGTAATAGACATGAGCTTGTAACATGCGTATACTTGAAGACTTGTAGACTTGTAACATACATGAACTTGTATATACTTAGAACCATACTTGAAATAGAACATACTTGTCAAAGATAGAATAATTCACATCCTTATGAGGATCACATAATAATGTTAAACATTTACATGCATGTCATAGGTTCTTAACGACCTCGGGTCCATAAGTAACCCCATAGAATAATCTCAAGTTCAGATAGATACTTCGCTTAAAGATGGACATGATTTCATTTATGCACTAAGAACGACTAGTTTACTTATAGATAATAGAGAATTATTATTCGTTATTAATAAAACCGAGTCATTCCAAATTCATACCGATGTAGACCAATCTTCCAACGTTCACATTGACTGTCAATCATCATAAATGTTCGTGTAACATGTTTGTGTAACACTTACAAGAAACAGAGCGTTAGTGATAATAATTATCAATGATAAATAAAATGTATATCTTCGTACTATTACTCACAGTGATCGGTTCTCGGTGGTAATGGTACAATGTCCTCGTCTCGATCTACAATTACAATGCACAACACATAATATGAGGTTATACTCGATCCTTTGCTTATTCTCTTTGATCATTTAATCAATTAGTCATGGTGGTACCACTCATATGCTTTAATACATTGTAATCCATGTCTTAAAAAAAACAGGAGAAATCGATGGGAAATGGTTTAGGTGAAGAAATGGTACAAAACTAGTTGACAGAAAGTGAACAGTCGTCACTAATTTGGGTATAACTTTTTCTGTATTTAGAATTTGGAAGTGAGACTAGCGTCATTGGAAACTAGACTTCCGGGGCTTGATTTTAGGCTCAAGAATCACTCAAAACGGAGTCCGGATGCAAAAGATATGCTTGATCAAAGTTGGCTGGACAGCTGTCTTCCGCACGTGCGGCAAGAAGCCCCGCACGTGCGGCGATTTGGGCAGAAAACTGTTCGAAAATTCAGCAAAAAATCCAATTTTTGGTGCTCTTGTTCAAGGCTCAAAATAGGGTCTTTTAATTGTTAAACATGGGTCAAAATCATGTAACTAGAAGCCATAACATAGATCAATCTAAGTCCAATTTGAATCTTTGATCTTAATTTACAAACACAACTTCATTCCACACATACATAAACATATATACATACATAATCATTTAGCTACATAATCAAGCTCAAGAAATATGATTCTAATTAATCATTCACCACTTACTTGTTCCAAACCTAACCCTAATTTGTAGAACATGAAGAGCTTTCTACTTAATTATCAAGGAGAGGAACCAATTAGAGTGAATTACACATACCTTAAGCTTTACATCTTTCAATCCTTTCTAATTTCTCAATCTTTCTTCTTGTTGAGTTCCTTCATTTCACCTCTCTCACGTAGCTCTCCCCTTTCCTCTAGATATTTGTTTTTTGATTCTAAGTAATGTGTCCATCCCCTCATAAGGCACCCAATATATATATAAATATACACACACCAACATAATACAATAAAGAGAACCAAACGTGGTCTTACGAATCGCGCAAAATTAAATTTCAATTAAACTTTTCAGATAACTCTAAAAATCATGCTGATCATAAATATGTCCCCTGTTCTGATTTCTGAAGCTTCTAAGGCCTTTAATTTGCAGTATAAAGTTAATCACCCAAACGTCCATTAACGAATCAGACAAATTAGATTTCAAATTAATTTTTCCCAATAGTTCTAAAAATTCCCATTAACATACCCAAGTACTAAATTTTAATTTTTGACCCCATAAAGGTCGGTAATTTCAATTTTAATAGATATAATTAAATCCAAACACATCATCTCATAGGTAAATAAAAGTGATTTCTTATACGCATTTTGGGGTCATTACACGTGATATCCTGTTTTGACTACGTTTACGTGTTTCTTTGCATTGCATGTGCATTGGTGCGCCTAGGACACCGCGTTGGCCATCTGCTATTCCTGAGCGGTTTGCCGGAGGCTTGTCTTGTCAAGGCATGTCCATAAGGCTGACCGGTTGCGGGCTCTGCCAGTATGGGAACACAAACCCCGGTTTTACCGGGGCACCCTTTTCGACCATTCGACCTAGTGCATATTCGGAATCCATAGTGACCATTCCAAACTAGGACATGTTGCTTACCCGATGTTAGGTTGTTTGAAACCGCTGCGTGTGTAGTGAAACCCTAGCTCCTGACAAAATAGGACAGGGAAACCCTACCCCAACATAGGGGTGTATTGGCTCTCATTTACTTGCTATGTGCTTTTAGAGTGTATCTCTACAGGGAATGCATATACCAGTTTGCGAATCTGGGTATCCGGCCTGCGGGCACCAGTACCAGTATTTTAAGAAACAGTTATATCTGCGGGTATCAGATTCAGATTTGGAGCAGTGATTTCGGGGAACAGTGATCAGTAATAGAATACAGTCGTTCAGCTTTGCTTGTATCCGTTCCAGTGAGGTTGAGCTGAGATGCTGTCTGTTTTCTCTTTTGCTAGGTAGTCCTGGAATCATAGCTTCAGAAGGCTCCACTATTCCCCGGGTACATTGGATTTGTGCTGATAGACTTTGTCAGGTCAGAAACTCAGTTCAAGGGTAATCAGGGCCAGAGAAGGCTAGTCAGGCACAGACCACCAGTACCACAGCTACCAGATCAGTGATCTTTGAGCAGTCGGGTTGAGATTTCCGAGCCTACTACAGACACAAATATACTGGTTGCTCAGTTAGATCAGGACAATATGTCGAGTCTGGAAGAGATGGTGCGCCAACTCCAGGATAGTATGAAAACCATGCAGCAAGACGCTGTCTGTCAAGCAGAATTCGCCAAGCAACGGGCTGTGGTCATAGCCCAACAGGCAGAGACAATTGCCAGGCTAGAGCAACAAACCGGAGCATCTGCTTCGCATCAAGCTCCTCCACCACCAGGGGTTCAGACACCCGGGGAAACACCCAATGTCCAGGAAGGTACGGACATTCCAATAGGGCCGGCTCCGCTCCCAATTTTACCCCAGCAATCTAAAACACCCACCAACCTACCGGACTCTCCCTTTGAGTTCGAGACGGACCCTACCGCACTGAAGTTAAGCAAGCTTGAAAAGCTGTTCAAGAGATCTCAGGGAGTCAAGACTATCCCCGATATTGAAGATGGATACACCGATGCAGCTGTGACGCTGCCCGACAGATTCAAAATGCCTCATATTGATCGATTTGATGGGTCCGGGGACCCCATGGTGCACCTCCACCTGTTCTCTGATATTCTGCGACCAATGGGTTTGACCACAGCCCAGAAATTGTCACTATTCGGCCGGACCCTGTCTGGGATAGCCGCAATCTGGTATGCGAAATTGGAGAACTCTGTGAAACAGAATTGGGAAGAGATGGCTGAGGCTTTCAGTAATCAGTACTCCTACAACACACAGATTGAGGTCACAACCCGTGATCTTGAAGTCACCCGCCAAGAGCCAAAAGAGGGTTTTTCAGAATTTGTGGCGAGGTGGCGAGCAAAGGCCTCAATGATGACCATTAGGCCAACGGATAAAGACCAGATACGGATGGTTGTGCGCAACCTCCAACCCAAGCTTATGCAAAAGATGATTGTGCTCCCCTTCCCCACCTTTTCAGACCTACACGAGATAGGGGTACAGATCGAGGACGCTATGAAGTAGGACCTTGTTGACCAGGAGAAGGAGCAGCCTAGGAGGGCATTTACCCACAGTTCAAATGCGACCACCAGTGGTGACACAGCTGCTATAACTTCAGACATGGGCATGGTCACCACCACCACACAAAAAATGACCACCCCATTCGCCGGTACATCCGAAACTAGCTCACAAACAGCCAAACACCCACCTCAGGGCCAAAGGGTGTTTACCCCACTGTACATGTCTCTATCAATGGCCCTGAGGACCTTGATCAAAAAGGGGTATCTGAAGCCACTGGAGCCACAACCGTTACCAAAGAAACCCCCTCCCTCACATAACCCAGCTGATTACTGTGCCTTCCATCAGCGAGCTGGCCATGACACTGACATGTGTTTTCGTCTTCGCCATGAGATACAAAATCTGATCGACAACGGGGTCATCCCCGCACCAGGTCCTGCAAAGTCTATCGGCACTTGATCAGTGAACTTGTGGGGGATAATGTGATGTGATTAGAGGTTGGACCACCTGCGGGCGGCGTTCAATTTACTTCAGATGTAGTGGACGGCATGCACTGTTTTGAGCAAATGTACAAATGCTGTTAATTTTGTTTTCTGACTTGGGTATTGGGTCAGTCTTGTCTTTTTGTATTGAGTCAGTCCTTTCATACTGAGTCAGTTGGGTCTGTCTTGTTGTATCGGGTCAGTCCTGTTGTGTAGAAGTCGGGTGATTTCGGGGGTGTTACCTCAGACATCACTTGCTTGTTTTGTGTTTGTCTTTTTGCTTCCTTTCGAGTCTGTTTCTGCCTTGGAGCCAGTTATGCCAACAGATCTGAATGGAACAGCAGTGATTTTCACGCTCTCGCGTTTGCTTCTGCCGTGTGCTAGTTGTGCCAGAAATTCTAAGTGAGATGACAGTATTTGATAAAGAACCCTGTCTTTTCTGTGCCTTGAAATTATTGCATTGACCTAAGTTTTTCAAAACCTTTTCGAACACTGCGGTGAAAACAAAGAGGAAGGAATTCCTCGGGATTTGCAAAAATTTGATCAATTGGGAGAAAGAGAGGCGTGCTAAGCCCTTAATGAATGAAATCATGCTTGTTAGTGTGAGTACTGAGAAGGACCCTAGCTTTGATCCAGATTGGTCCTACACTGTCTTCAGCGCGAGCGATTTGTCGCTTTCTTAAAAACTTTCAAAAAAATGTTTTGCGCGGTCCTGCAAAGACATGTGTGGAATCGCTCTTGAGATTGTGCAGCCTAGGATCGCTCTCAGCCTCGAGACTCAACCCCTCATTTTCGAACCTTGGACTCAAACTCAGAATGTTCAACGGTTGACTACAACGTGAGGCCTGTGAGACCAGATTCAAAGCATCCCTCGAACAAGAGGCAAGAAAGTCAAATCAAGAAGATCAGATGTCGTCAAGAGAGGCTTGGGAAGCTAGATCAGAAGCCCCCCTCAAACTAGGGGCAAAGATGTCAGATGTGCCCGAAGAGCCGAAGATGAGTTCTCTTGCGAATCAACAGCCACTCTCCTGGATACGGATGGCATCAAAACCCTAAAACCATTTGGCATGGACTTCCTACACTTTTACCCTTTGAGAGGCTCGTTGGGCCGAAAACCCGGAAGGGCGACCCGGGCAAAAGTTAGAGCAAAGAAAACGAAAAGAAAAAAAGAAAAATACAAAAAGAAGCAAAAAGAAAAGAAAAGAACAAAGAATAGCAAAAGAAAAGAAAAAGAAGCTCGCAAGGTCGAAAACCCGCATCGGGCGCCTTGGCAAAAGTTAGAGCCTAAAAAGAAAAGAAAAGAAAAGAAGAGAAGAAAGGAAAACGAAAAGAAAAGAAAGAAGAACAAAGCTCGCAAGGTCGAAAACCTGCAACAGGCGCCTTGGCAAAAGTTAGAGCATGAAAAGGAGAGGTTAAATACCCGAGTGTACCTTAACCCCGAACTACGTAAGGCTTGATTCCCATGTTTGGGATACGTAGGCAACTTCACTCTGAAGTCCAGCCATAAAACAATTCAAATTCAACTATGTCCATGTGATGGTTTTGATCATCTTTGCCTTCTCTGTATCCGAGAGTCTGGTCGTGTTCGTCGCCCAGAGGACTGACTACAATGTGCTGCGACATCATCCAAACAAGGGGCAACTTTCCGTTGCCATTCAAAACGCCGCAGTGTCATTTCAAACAAGGGGCAACTTTCCGTTGCCATGCAGCTCTCTTTGAGACAAGGGGCAATTTTCAATTGCTATGGGTCCGAGGTTGTGCATCTCAAGAGTTGGTTCCGTGCTTGTTGAGCATTGGCCGTTTGCAAAATAGTTTTTGAGAATTTTTACTGAGGTTGACTATTCTCTCGAAAATTATTCCATTTTTTCCAAAAAATTGGACCATTTCTTGGACCCAAAAAAAGGAAAATTTTCAGTGCTCATAGCCTGACTTGCATGATTTCAAATCAAAAATCGAACAAGCATGTTAATCTAACTCTCATTTTGGTCAAAACTGTTTTAGTAGAAAGTAAAAACAAAAAATGGTCAAAATGATGAACTAGGGGCACAGTTGAGTCAGGCTTCCTGTCTTTTCCCCATCATCAACATACTTGCCAGAAAGGCACTCTACCTGCCAGAAGAGGGCACAACTGAAGTCAACAACAAAGGGCTGAAAGCTCTCAACATCCTCCAAGCAACGAGGTATCAAGCCAAGTGCGAAGCACAAACTGGAATGGATCAAGATGTTCCACTTCCTCATCTGGACAGATCTAACCACGTCCAAACTCCCCAGCAGGACATCATCAACCGATGTTAGCTGCTGTGTGCGGAAGAAAAAGAATCTAGCAGAATGCTAGGGGCAAGAGCCCGCAACTTCTTGTCTATCTACCAACCACTCTGGGAAGGGATAAAAAATTGAGAGATTAAAGAATAGAGAGATGTGCGTTGAGAGAAAAGTGAGAAAAGGGCTTTTTCAGAAAAACAGAGCTTGAGGGCCGAGTGATGTGAGAATCACAAATGAGCAAGGGTGGGAAATAATACCCGGTGAAACAGGCTCCCTGTGCACATTTGAGTCTTGTGTTTTGTTTTGTTTGTCTCGAGTCTTGTTTTGAGTCGTTTCAAGTGTCAATAGATGTGTTTAGGTTGTTTACCTTTATTTTCCGTTGTTGGGTCGTCTTTGCTGTGTTCAGTTGTAGGCTCAATATCCGGTCGAGAACTCATTTTCTCAATTTCAAAAATGATTTGTTGTGTGCTCAGAGTGCTGTGCCATTCTCCACATTTGTGCAAAAAGGAATTTGTTCTTTCATAAAACCGCAGGGTTCAACCCAGGTCATGTGAGAACAGTAGAACCGGGACCTATCTGAAGCTATAATGGTTCCGGACTGCAAAGCAAAAGCAAAAGAGGGAAAATCGAAGCATCTGAATGTGTTTCACCTTCAGCAAATTCCGTGATTGTACTCCGGATGTGCCTCTTCAGGCCTTGTCAATGCTACCGAAGTATGAGTGCGCCTCTATCTCGAGTATAAGCCTGCTTCAAGTCAGAACGGCAATTAAAGCAGCAGCAGATGTTATCTCTTGTCAACATAAACAGGGTGTCCCCTTTTTCGAGCTAAGTGTGTTGCAAAGTCCTCTAAGAGGTAAATCAGAGGCACCAGAGTACATATTTGATGCTCCTCTACTGCATAGAATGTGAACCTTCACATACACTTCTACTACGTGCGTGTCGCACATCATTATGATTCATGCATAGAAAATGCTTGCTTTCGATTCCGCATAGAATATGCTTTGCTTGTTTCATGCATAGAAGATGCATTTTATCGCACTTTCTTGTGCATTTTATCTCACTCGCACTATCTTGTGCACTTACACTTTGTATCTCACTTACACTGTCTTGTGCATCTTGTGCATTTCAAATCAATCGCGCTGTTTAGCGTATCGCACTGTTTAGTGCATTTCAAAATCATTCGCGCTGTTTAGCGTATCGCACTGTTTTGTGCATCACATCATTCGCGCTATCTTGCGCACCTCTATCGCACTGTTTTGTGCACCACATCATTTGCGCTGTCTTGCGCACCTCTATCGCACTGTTCTGTGCATTACATTACATTTCATTCGCGCTATTTTGCGCATCGCACTGTTTTGTGCCTCTAAGCCACATCGCACTATCTTGTGCACTCGCGTTGTTTAACGCATCGCGCTGTTTAGCGCACCGCACTTTCTTGTGCATTCGCACTATCTTGTGCACTCGCGTTGTTTAACGCATCGCGCTGTTTAGTGCATCGCACTGTCTTGTGCACTCGCGTTGTTTAACGCATCGCGCTGTTTAGCGCATCGCACTATCTTGTGCATTCGCACTGTCTTGTGCACTCGCGTTGTTTAACGCATCGCGCTGTTTAGCGCACCGCACTTTCTTGTGCATTCGCACTATCTTGTGCACTCGCGTTGTTTAACGCATCGCGCTGTTTAGCGCATCGCACTATCTTGTGCACTCGCGTTGTTTAACGCATCGCGCTGTTTAGCGCACCGCACTTTCTTGTGCATTTGCACTATCTTGTGCACTCGCGTTGTTTAACGCATCGTGCTGTTTAGCGCATCGCATTGTCTTGTGCACTCGCGTTGTCTAACGCATCGCGCTGTTTAGCGCATCACACTGTCTTGTGCACTCGCGTTGTCTAACGCATCGCGCTGTTTAGCGCATCGCACTATTTTGTGCATTGTATCATTCGCGCTATTTTGCGCACTTTACCTGGTTGCATTTTGCATGCATTCATTGTTCGCGTTATTTTGCGCATCGCTATCTTGCGCACCTTATCTGTATCGCACTGTTTTGTGCATTCACCCTGCTCATGCTATTTTGTACAGCTTTAGCATCGCACTATTTTGTGCATCTGTTTAGCACTGTTTTGTGCATTCACTCCGCATCGCACTGTTTCGTGCACCTTACCTGCTTTTTGCATCCATTTTATCGCACTGTCTTGTGCGTTACACTTCACTCGCGCTTTGTTGCGCCTCGCACTATTTTGTGCACTTTACTTGTCAAAACTGGCTTCGCGAAAGCGTATAAGTCCAAATTTCAAACCGGCTTCGCGAAAGCGTATAAGTCCAATTTTCAAACCGGCTTCGCGTAGCGTATAAGTCCAATTATCAAAATTTCCTGCATATCGTTTGCATCCCGCCCCTGAACTACGCTGGTTTGATTCCTTGCAAAAGGATACGTAGGCAGCCTGCGGGCACAACCATTTATGCATCTATATTTTGTTTGTCCAAGTCTTCGGCCTTGTCAAAAATGGGTCGTCTCTGGGCTTTGACATTCACTCCCGTCATTGTTATGACTTTCGAGTTCTGTCAAAGAGGGGCAACTGTAGACACCCCATTTTTGACCGCCCCGAAGACTTAGGCGCGACTGATGGTTTGCTCGGTGTTGAGAGATGTGCAGGGCACAGGTTCAGTTTCTTCGGCAAGAAGAGAGGCGAAACTTTCCAAACACTTTGTTTAAGGGTTTGGAGTTCAAGAAAAGAGGAGAAGAGGGAAGAAAATAGGTTTGGGAGAAGTTCGACATGAATCCGGGTAGAAGAAAGTCGAGCGGCTCTCGCTGAATCAGGCTTATTCAATTGCATACTTGGAATTTAGCTATGAGGCCACTACCATTGGAAAGAAGACTTCCGGGGCTTCACTTTGTACTCAAGAATCTCTTACATCCAAGTTCGGGTGGGGGAGATATGGTTGGTTGAAGTAGGGGATCATTCCGGTTGGATCGAGTCTGCGCGACTTCACGGAAAAGGGCATAACTTTTTGCACAGAAGGAATTTTGATGCAAGGTTTGCGCGGTTGGAAAGCTAACTTCCGGGGCTTCGATTTGCATACCCACCGGCCATATTTTGACCAAGGAATCATCCATCGGCACTCTATTTAGCCGACCGGCAGAAAAGAGTGCCGACCGGCACTTTATTTTAGACAATGATCGAATCTTCTGGCCGGTTTGCACCCTTTGCACCCCCCAAGCCTGGTACATACCAGCTGTGCCAGCTAGGATGCACAGAACCACATCCACGTGCATACATGTGTCTATTTTGCAACCTTTCCATCCTTTTGACCCCTTTTTTCCCTCTAAGAGGTTGAACCCTTGGCCAAGCTTCTTGGAGAAGCTTGGCCAGCTGTATTAGCTTCTCCTAGAAGCCTTGCACCCCCCCTTTGCACCCCTTGACCCTTTTCCTTTGCTTAGCCATTAAGTTAAGAGCTTATACTTGGCCTATATAAGCTCTTCTCTTCTCCTTGGTCTAGGGTTAGAACTTTGGAACAAAAACCAGAGATATATAGATATATATCTCATATAGATAGATACAACCCTCTATCTCTCTCTATATCTATCTCATTTCACCTCCAAACAACCTTGTTCTTGGGCCATTTCCCCTACAACTCATAGCACAACACCACCCCTTCCATTTCCAACGACTTGGGGCTGTTCTTCAGAGCTTAGGAGCACCTAAACTTGGTCCAAGAGGTGCTGGTTTGCTGGTCTTCAAGGGTAAGTCACTCTCTTCCCTTTTCTTGCATTTTCTTGCTCCATATCTAAGCCTTGCTTGCAAGCACTTTTGGGCTCCGACCTAAACTTCAAGTAGTCTTATTTTGGGGTCCTCTTCATGTTTGATTGAGGACCCCTTGCCATTTGGTGATTGCATCTAGCACCTATCTCAATATCCTCTTGTATGCCATCCATTTTGCATGCTATTTTTGACTTATGTATAATCTGTTTCAGAGCATTATGTAAGCTAAGAATAGGCTTATTTTGAGCCCTTCTCCAACATTGTTGAAGGGCTCAACATTGTTTGGATAATGCTTGTGCTACTTGCTTTGAAATCCATGTGATTTACCGTAATTTTGCATGCTTTGTTAGCCTATCTTGCTTTTGTTTTTGTGGCTGGTCATAAACTGAAAATGTGCTTGTTTTTCCATGTATAAGATCTGTTTTTGGTTGTTTAGGCCATCCATGACATGCCTTATATAGTCACTTTGCATTTTGGCTTGCTAGCCTTGGGGTGTGTGAGTCTCTAGCATGTTTAGCTTGCCTTGATCTCATGATTTGGCATCATTTTAGATCACATTTCAGTCCCTAAATCATGCTCACATGTTTGTGCTTGTCATCTCTTTCATGCTTCAAAGGTGTGTCCTTTTATGCCTAAGAATAGGCCTTGTGTGTTTAGAGCTTTTGGGATGCCATGTGTGTGAGTTTTAGGTGTATTTTAGCATGCTGAAAATCTGTTTTTGGTTGCTTGATATGTGCCATGAATGGTCATGTATGGGGGTGGTTGAATGCTCTACTTTGTGCCTTAGCCTTAGGCCTTTTGGCTTGCATGTTTGCATGGATGTTTGTCTACCTTTTGGTCCATTTGGCCACTGTTTTAGGCCTACTTAGAGCTGCCTAATCCATGTTTAAGTCCATCCCCCATGTGGTTTGCATGCTTGCCTTGTGTGCTTACTTGTATGTTTGCCATATATTGCCATTTTGCATACTAGTTGCCATGTCTAGGATTGCATCACATTGGCATACATGTTAGGCCTCTTGAAGTGAAGTGTGATGGAGGCTTAGCACCCCTTATGTGCTTGTTTGCATTGCATGCATTTGAAATCAAAATTGCCCTCTTGGTTCTTTGGGCCATCATGCATGGAAATGCGTGATTGGTGGTCCGAGAACCGAGGCACATATCCCTTTGAGCCAAAATCATGATAAGGGATGTGTTGGTGCACACATTTGCTTGAAATTGCATGCCATACACTGTCTGTCCTTTGTTGCTGTCAAAACTGTCTTCTGCAGGAATTTCCTGCCGACCGGCAACATATAGTGCCGACCGGCCATTTGTGAATGGCCGATAGCTTCATCAGCAGCCGGTGGACATTCCTTATGGCCGGTGGGCATTTCAGCCAGCCGATGGTATTCTACAGTGTGTAAGGAGCATGTTCCAGGACTTTGGCAGTCTTTAGAGAGGCAGACAGTGTAAAACAGAGGCAACAGTGCTATGGCAGCGAGTTTCCGGGTGAAGCCAATTCGAGCATGCGTGCATCCCTCTCCCGAGGCCTTTTACTGCTTTCAGTAGTTTAATTAATTTGTTAATTAATTAAGGGTCTGTAATAATTAATTAGCTAGGATAGTTGATTTATTATTCGGGACTGTATATTATTGTTTTGGTCCCTCCGAGTGAGGGCGTGTATGTAATAAGTGTGGGTGCGTGTGTTCATGTCTTCCAACCCCCATTTCTTTCTTCCCTTTTATTTAACTGCTTATGATGGTAGATTAGGGCATATTCAATTTAGCATACCTTATGCAATGCATGCGTGCATCCATGCATTTGTTGACATGCACCGGGCTCGGTACATCATACAAACTGCATCGTACTTTCAATTCCAAATTGAATACATGATAGTTGTAGCATCTCACATGTCATGTCTAGGATAGCCGAGCCTGCCTAGATTGCATTTTTGCATGTGTTGCATTAGACATTTCAGTATGCTTAGGTCCATGCATGGATTTCTAATAAGCTTCTGTTTTGGCTTGGAGTACTAGGTGAGCTTTTATGCTTTAGCATATCGCATGTGTGTGAATGTTAACATGATAGTATGCCTGCCATGCGGCTAGATGCTTATGTGTTATAAACTGTTTGAATGCCTGTGGGTGGAGGTTGGATTGCCTGAGTTGGAACAACTCATTGAAATCCGTATTTTAGCCTACTTGCGAGTAGCAAAAACCAACACGTTTTTCGAGACAAAACGGATATGCAATGTTTATTTCCAAATTAGGCGATCTAGTCTATACTTGTTTGCTGTGCGCATAACGTAGTAAATCTAGGCTAATAACCGGTATAAGAACATGTAATGTTTTCAAATTCGGATATCACGGTTAGTAGAGGCCGGTCTTCGGACCGGGCGAAAGGGGGTGCTCATAGCTGACCTTCCCCGATCGTACCCAAGCTCCCGAGCCAAGACACTTTGGTGATGACGGACATGTGGCCTTCGGCACCGAGTCAGGGTTTCCTAAATTCCCCCTTTTAAAAAATATTTAGGTGGCGACTCTGTAATCTGGCAAAGCAGTCCATGTTTGGCACTTCTTTTCAAAATCTGTTTTTCTCAAAACGATTTGCCAGAGTTGGACTCTTTGGTTCAGATTTAGAACCGTGACGCAAATCGAGTCCGAACTGTAGCCGAGGTCCCCCGCGGACGTGCTACAGCAGCGCACTGTTTTGTGCTGTTTATCACTCGCGCTATTTTGCGCAGCGCACTGTTTTGTGCTGTTTATCACTCGCGCTATTTTGCGCAGCGCACTGTTTTGTCCTGTTTACACTCGCGCTATTTTGCGCAGCGCACTGTTTTGTGCAGTTTATCACTCGCGCTATTTTGCGCAGCGCACTGTTTTGTACTGTTTACACTCGCGCTATTTTGCGCAGCGCACTGTTTTGTGCGGTTTATCACTCGCGCTATTTTGCGCAGCGCACTATTTTGTCCAGTTTATCACTCGCGCAATTTTGCGCAGCGCACTGTTTTGTGCAGTTTATCACTCGCGCTATTTTGCGCAGCGCACTGTTTTGTGCTGTTTATCACTCGCGCTATTTTGCGCAGCGCACTGTTTTGTGCAGTTTATCACTCGCGCTATTTTCCGCAGCGCACTGTTTTGTGCAGTTTATCACTCGCGCCATTTTCCGCAGCGCACTATTTTGTGCAGTTTATCACTCGCGCTATTTTGCGCAGCGCACTGTTTTGTGTAGTTTATCACTCGCGCTATTTTGCGCAGCGCACTGTTTTGTGCTGTTTATCAGTCGCGCTATTTTGCGCAGCGCACTGTTTTGTGCAGTTTATCACCCGCGCTATTTTCCGCAGCGCACTGTTTTGTGTTGTTTATCACTCGCGCTATTTTGCGCAGCGCACTGTTTTGTGCTGTTTATCACTCGCGCTATTTTGCGCAGCGCACTGTTTTGTGCTGTTTATCACTCGCGCTATTTTGCGCAGCGCACTGTTTTGTGCTGTTTATCACTCGCGCTATTTTGCGCAGCGCACTGTTTTGTGCAGTTTACACTCGTGCTATTTTGCGCAGCGCACTGTTTTGTGCAGTTTATCACTCGCGCTATTTTCCGCAGCGCACTATTTTGTGCAGTTTATCACTCGCGCTATTTTGCGCAGCGCACTGTTTTGTGCAGTTTATCACTCGCGCTATTTTGCGCAGCGCACTGTTTTGTGCTGTTTATCAGTCGCGCTATTTTGCGCAGCGCACTGTTTTGTGCAGTTTATCACTCGCGCTATTTTGCGCAGCGCACTGTTTTGTGCTGTTTATCACTCGCGCTATTTTGCGCAGCGCACTGTTTTGTGCTGTTTATCACTCGCGCTATTTTGCGCAGCGCACTGTTTTGTGCTGTTTATCACTCGCGCTATTTTGCGCAGCGCACTGTTTTGTGCAGTTTATCACTCGCGCTATTTTCCGCAGCGCACTGTTTTGTGCAGTTTATCACTCGCGCCATTTTCCGCAGCGCACTGTTTGTGCAGTTTATCACTCGCGCTATTTTGCGCAGCGCACTGTTTTGTGCAGTTTATCACTCGCGCTATTTTGCGCAGCGCACTGTTTTGTGCTGTTTATCAGTCGCGCTATTTTGCGCAGCGCACTGTTTTGTGCAGTTTATCACCCGCGCTATTTTCCGCAGCGCACTGTTTTGTGTTGTTTATCACTCGCGCTATTTTGCGCAGCGCACTGTTTTGTGCTGTTTACACTCGTGCTATTTTGCGCAGCGCACTGTTTTGTGCTGTTTATCACTCGCGCTATTTTGCGCAGCGCACTGTTTTGTGCAGTTTATCACTCGCGCTATTTTCCGCAGCGCACTGTTTTGTGCAGTTTATCACTCGCGCTATTTTGCGCAGCGCATTGTTTTTTGTTGTTTATCACTCGCGCTATTTTGCGCAGCGCACTGTTTTGTGCAGTTTACACTCGTGCTATTTTGCGCAGCGCACTGTTTTGTGCAGTTTATCACTCGCGCTATTTTCCGCAGCGCACTGTTTTGTGCAGTTTATCACTCGCGCTATTTTGCGCAGCGCACTGTTTTGTGCAGTTTATCACTCGCGCTATTTTGCGCAGCGCACTGTTTTGTGCTGTTTATCAGTCGCGCTATTTTGCGCAGCGCACTGTTTTGTGCAGTTTATCACTCGCGCTATTTTGCGCAGCGCACTGTTTTGTGCTGTTTATCACTCGCGCTATTTTGCGCAGCGCACTGTTTTGTGCTGTTTATCACTCGCGCTATTTTGCGCAGCGCACTGTTTTGTGCTGTTTATCAGTCGCGCTATTTTGCGCAGCGCACTGTTTTGTGCTGTTTATCACTCGCGCTATTTTCCGCAGCGCACTGTTTTGTGCTGTTTATCACTCGCGCTATTTTGCGCAGCGCACTGTTTTGTGCTGTTTATCACTCGCGCTATTTTGCGCAGCGCACTGTTTTGTGCTGTTTATCACTCGCGCTATTTTGCGCAGCGCACTGTTTTGTGCAGTTATCACTCGCGCTATTTTCCGCAGCGCACTGTTTTGTGCAGTTTATCACTCGCGCTATTTTGCGCAGCGCACTGTTTTGTACAGTTTATCACTCGCGCTATTTTGCGCAGCGCACTGTTTTGTGCAGTTTATCACTCGCGCTATTTTGGACGTCGCACTGTTTTGTGCAGTTCACACTCGCGCTATTTTGCGCGTCGCACTGTTTTGTGCAGTTTATCACTCGCGCTATTTTGCGCGTCGCACTGTTTTGTGCAGTTTATCACTCGAGCTATTTTTCGCATCGCACTGTTTTGTGCAGTTGACACTCGCGCTATTTTGCACGTCGCACTGTTTTGTGCAGTTTATCACTCGCGCGATTTTGCGCGTCGCACTGTTTTGTGCAATTCACACTCGTGCTATTTTGCGCGTCGCACTGTTTTGTGCAGTTCACACTCGCGCTATTTTGCGCGTCGCACTGTTTTGTGCAGTTTATCACTCGCGCTATTTTGCGCGTCGCACTATTTTGTGCAGTTCACACTCACGCTATTTTGCGCTTCGCACTGTTTTGTGCAGTTTATCACTCGCGCTATTTTGCGCGTCGCACTGTTTTGTGCAGTTGACACTCGTGCTATTTTGCACGTCGCACTGTTTTGTGCAGTTTATCACTCGCGCTGTTTTGCGCGTCGCACTGTTTTGTGCAGTTGACACTCGCGCTATTTTGCGCGTCGCACTGTTTTGTGCAGTGTATCACTCGCTCTATTTTGCACGTCGCACTGTTTTGTGCAGTTCACACTCGCTCTATTTTGCGCGTCGCACTGTTTTGTGCAGTTCACACTCGCGCTATTTTCCGCGTCGCACTGTTTTGTGCAGTTTATCACTCGCGCTATTTTGGACGTCGCACTGTTTTGTGCAGTTCACACTCGCGCTATTTTGCGCGTCGCACTGTTTTGTGCAGTTTATCACTCGTGCTATTTTGCGCGTCGCACTGTTTTGTGCAGTTTATCACTCGCGCGATTTTGCGCGTCGCACTGTTTTGTGCAGTTCACACTCGCTATTTTGCGCGTCGCACTGTTTTGTGCAGTTCACACTCGCGCTATTTTCCGCGTCGCACTGTTTTGTGCAGTTTTATCACGCGCTATTTTGCGGTCGCACTGTTTTGTGCAGTTCACACTCGCGCTATTTTGCGCGTCGCACTGTTTTGTGCAGTTTATCACTCGCGCTATTTTGCGCGTCGCACTGTTTTGTGCAGTTTATCACTCGCGGTATTTTGCGCGTCGCACTGTTTGTGCAGTTATCACTCGCTATTGCGCGTCGCACTGTTTTGTGAGGTATCACCGCTTATTTTGCACGTCGCACTGTTTTGTGCAGTTCACACTCGCTCTATTTTGCGCGTCGCACTGTTTTGTGCAGTTCACACTCGCGCTATTTTCCGCGTCGCACTGTTTTGTGCAGTTTATCACTCGCGCTATTTTGCACGTCGCACTGTTTTGTGCAGTTCGCACTCGCGCTATTTTGCGCGTCGCACTGTTTTGTGCAGTTTATCACTCGCGCTATTTTGCGCGTCGCACTGTTTGTGCAGTTTATCACTCGCGCGATTTTGCGCGTCGCACTGTTTTGTGCAGTTCACACTCGCTCTATTTTGCGCGTCGTATTGTTTTGTGCAGTTCACACTCGCGCTATTTTCCGCGTCGCACTGTTTTGTGCAGTTTATCACTCGCGCTATTTTGCGCGTCGCACTGTTTTGTGCAGTTCACACTCGCGCTATTTTGCGCGTCGCACTGTTTTGTGCAGTTTATCACTCGCGCTATTCTGCGCGTCGCACTATTTTGTGCAGTTTATCACTCGAGGTATTTTGCGCGTCGCACTGTTTTGTGCAGTTTATCACTCGCGCTATTTTGCGCGTCGCACTGTTTTGTGCAGTGTATCACTCGCTCTATTTTGCACGTCGCACTGTTTTGTGCAGTTCACACTCGCTATTTTGCGCGTCGCACTGTTTGTGCAGTTCACACTCGCGCTATTTTCCGCGTCGCACTGTTTTGTGCAGTTCACACTCGCGCTATTTTCCGCGTCGCACTTTTTGTGCAGTTATCACTCGCGCTATTTTGCGCGTCGCACTGTTTTGTGCAGTTCACACTCGCGCTATTTTGCGCGTCGCACTGTTTTGTGCAGTTTATCACTCGCGCTATTCTGCGCGTCGCACTGTTTTGTGCAGTTTATCACTCGAGGTATTTTGCGCGTCGCACTGTTTTGTGCAGTTTATCACTCGCGCTATTTTGCGCGTCGCACTGTTTTGTGCAGTGTATCACTCGCTCTATTTTGCACGTCGCACTGTTTTGTGCAGTTCACACTCGCTCTATTTTGCGCGTCGCACTGTTTTGTGCAGTTCACACTCGCGCTATTTTCCGCGTCGCACTGTTTTGTGCAGTTTATCACTCGCGCTATTTTGCACGTCGCACTGTTTTGTGCAGTTCGCACTCGCGCTATTTTGCGCGTCGCATGTTTTGTGCAGTTACACTCGCGCTATTTTGCGCGTCGCACTGTTTGTGCAGTTATCACTCGCGCGATTTTGCGCGTCGCACTGTTTTGTGCAGTTCACACTCGCTCATTTTGGCGTCGTATTGTTTTGTGCAGTTCACACTCGCGCTATTTTCCGCGTCGCACTGTTTTGTGCAGTTATCACTCGCGCTATTTGCGCGTCGCACTGTTTTGTGCAGTTCACACTCGCGCTATTTGCGGTCGCACTGTTTTGTGCAGTTTATCACTCGCGCTATTCTGCGCATCGCACTGTTTGTGCAGTTTATCACTCGAGGTATTTTGCGCGTCGCACTGTTTGTGCAGTTTATCACTCGCGCTATTTTGCGCGTCGCACTGTTTTGTGCAGTGTATCACTCGCTCTATTTTGCACGTCGCACTGTTTTGTGCAGTTCACACTCGCTCTATTTTGCGCGTCGCACTGTTTTGTGCAGTTCACACTCGCGCTATTTTCCGCGTCGCACTGTTTTGTGCAGTTTATCACTCGCGCTATTTTGCACGTCGCACTGTTTTGTGCAGTTCGCACTCGCGCTATTTTGCGCGTCGCACTGTTTTGTGCAGTTTATCACTCGCGCTATTTTGCGCGTCGCACTGTTTTGTGCAGTTTATCACTCGCGCGATTTTGCGCGTCGCACTGTTTTGTGCAGTTCACACTCGCTCTATTTTGCGCGTCGCACTGTTTTGTGCAGTTCACACTCGCGCTATTTTCCGCGTCGCACTGTTTTGTGCAGTTTATCACTCGCGCTATTTTGCACGTCGCACTGTTTTGTGCAGTTCACACTCGCGCTATTTTGCGCGTCGCACTGTTTTGTGCAGTTTATCACTCGTGCTATTTTGCGCGTCGCACTGTTTTGTGCAGTTTATCACTCGCGCTATTTTGCGCGTCGCACTATTTTGTGCAGTTCACACTCACGCTATTTTGCGCTTCGCACTGTTTTGTGCAGTTTATCACTCGCGCTATTCTGCGCGTCGCACTGTTTTGTGCAGTTCACACTCGCGCTATTTTGCGCCTCGCACTGTTTTGTGCAGTTTATCACTCGCGCTATTTTGCACGTCGCCCTGTTTTGTGCAGTTTATCAGTCGCGCTATTTTGCGCGTCGCACTGTTTTGTGCAGTTGACTCTCGCGCTATTTTGCGCGTCGCACTGTTTTGTGCAGTTGACACTCGCGCTATTTTGCGCGTCGCACTGTTTTGTGCAGTGTATCACTCGCTCTATTTTGCACGTCGCACTGTTTTGTGCAGTTCACACTCGCTCTATTTTGCACGTCGCACTGTTTTGTGCAGTTCACACTCGCGCTATTTTCCGCGTCGCACTGTTTTGTGCTGTTTATCACTCGCGCTATTTTGCACGTCGCACTGTTTTGTGCAGTTCGCACTCACGCTATTTTGCGCGTCGCACTGTTTTGTGCAGTTTATCACCCGCGCTACTTTGCGCGTCGCACTGTTTTGTGCAGTTTATCACTCGCGCGATTTTGCGCGTCGCACTGTTTTGTGCAGTTCACAGTCGCTCTATTTTGCGCGTCGCACTGTTTTGTGCAGTTCACACTCGCGCTATTTTGCGCAGCGCACTGTTTTGTGCAGTTTTCACTCGCGCTATTTTTGCGCAGCGCACTGTTTTGTGCTTTTATCACTCGCGCTATTTTGCGCAGCGCACTGTTTTGTGCTGTTTATCACTCGCGCTATTTTGCGCAGCGGCACTGTTTTGTGCTGTTTATCACTCGCGCTATTTGCGCAGCGCACTGTTTGTGCTGTTTTCACTCGCGCTATTTTGCGCAGCGCACTGTTTTGTGCAGTTTATCACTCGCGCTATTTTGCGCAGCGCACTGTTTTGTGCTGTTTATCACTGCGCTATTTTGCGCGCGCACTGTTTTGTGCAGTTTATCACTCGCGCTATTTTGCCGCAGCGCACTGTTTTGTGCAGTTTATCACTCGCGCTATTTTGCGCAGCGCACTGTTTTGTGCAGTTTATCACTCGCTATTTTTGCGCAGCGCACTGTTTTGTGCTGTTTCACTCGCGCTATTTTGCGCAGCGCACTGTTTTGTGCTGTTTATCACTCGCGCTATTTTGCGCAGCGCACTGTTTGTGCAGTTTATCACTCGCGCTATTTTGCGCAGCGCACTGTTTTGTGCAGTTTATCACTGCGCTATTTTGCGCAGCGCACTGTTTTGTGCTGTTTATCACTCGCGCTATTTGCGCGCAGCGACTGTTTTGTGCTGTTTATCACTCGCGCTATTTTGCGCAGCGCACTGTTTTGTGGCAGTTTATCACTCGCGCTATTTTGCGCAGCGCACTGTTTTGTGCAGTTTATCACTCGCGCTATTTTGCGCAGCGCACTGTTTTGTGCTGTTTATCACTCGCGCTATTTTGCGCAGCGCACTGTTTTGTGCTGTTTACACTCGCGCTATTTTGCGGCGCACTGTTTTGTGCAGTTTATCACTCGCGCTATTTGCGCGCGCACTGTTTTGTGCAGTTTATCACTCGCGCTATTTTTGCGCAGCGCACTGTTTTGTGCAGTTTATCACTCGCGCTATTTTGCGCAGCGCACTGTTTTTGTTTGTTTATCACTCGCGCTATTTTGCGCAGCGCACTGTTTTTGCTGTTTATCACTCGCGCTATTTTGCGCAGCGCACTGTTTTGTGCAGTTTACACTCGCGCTATTTTGCGCAGCGCACTGTTTTGTGCTGTTTATCACTCGCGCTATTTTGCGCAGCGCACTGTTTTGTGTGTTTACACTCGCTATTTTGCGCAGCGCACTGTTTTGTGCAGTTATCACTCGCGCTATTTTGCGCAGCGCACTGTTTTGTGCTGTTATCACTCGCGCTATTTTGCGCAGCGCACTGTTTTGTGCAGTTTATCACTCGCGCTATTTTGCGCAGCGCACTGTTTTGTGCAGTTTATCACTCGCGCTATTTTGCGCAGCGCACTGTTTTGTGCAGTTTATCACTCGCGCTATTTTGCGCAGCGCACTGTTTGTGCAGTTTATCACTCGCGCTATTTTGCGCAGCGCACTGTTTTGTGCAGTTTATCACTCGCGCTATTTTGCGCAGCGCACTGTTTTGTGCAGTTTATCACTCGCGCTATTTTGCGCAGCGCACTGTTTTGTGCAGTTTATCACTCGCGCTATTTTGCGCAGCGCACTGTTTTGTGCAGTTTATCACTCGCGCTATTTTTTGCGCAGCGCACTGTTTTGTGCAGTTTATCACTCGCGCTATTTTGCGCAGCGCACTGTTTTGTGCTGTTTATCACTCGCGCTATTTTGCGCAGCGCACTGTTTTGTGCTGTTTATCCTCGCGCTATTTTGCGCAGCGCACTGTTTTGTGCTGTTTATCACTCGCGCTATTTTGCGCAGCGCACTGTTTTGTGCTGTTTTACACTCGCGCTATTTTGCGCAGCGCACTGTTTTGTGCTGTTTATCACTCGCGCTATTTTGCGCAGCGCACTGTTTTGTGCAGTTTATCACTCGCGCTATTTTGCGCAGCGCACTGTTTTGTGCAGTTTTATCACCGCGCTATTTTGCGCAGCGCACTGTTTTTTGCAGTTTATCACTCGCGCTATTTTGCGCAGCGCACTTTTTGTGCAGTTTAACTCGCGCTATTTTGCGCAGCGCACTGTTTTGTGCAGTTTATCACTCGCGCTATTTTTGCGCAGCGCACTGTTTTGTGCTGTTTACACTCGCGCTATTTTGCGCAGCGCACTGTTTTGTGCAGTTTATCTCGCGCTATTTTGCGCAGCGCACTGTTTTGTGCAGTTTTCATCGCGCTATTTTGCGCAGCGCACTGTTTTGTGCTGTTTATCACTCGCGCTATTTTGCGCAGCGCACTGTTTTGTGCTGTTTATCACTCGCGCTATTTTGCGCAGCGCACTGTTTTTGTGCAGTTTATACTCGCGCTATTTTGCGCAGCGCACTGTTTTGTGCAGTTTATCACTCGCGCTATTTTGCGCAGCGCACTGTTTTGTGCTGTTTATCACTCGCGCTATTTTGCGCAGCGCACTGTTTTGTGTGGTTTATCACTCGCGCTATTTTGCGCAGCGCACTGTTTGTGCTGTTTATCACTCGCGCTATTTTGCGCAGCGCACTGTTTTGTCTGTTTTACACTCGCGCTATTTGCGCGCGCGCACTGTTTGTGCGGTTATCACTCGCGCTATTTTGCGCAGCGCACTGTTTTGTGCAGTTTATCACTCGCGCTATTTTGCGCAGCGCACTGTTTTGTGCAGTTTATCACTCGCGCTATTTTGCGCAGCGCACTGTTTTGTGCTGTTTATCACCGCGCTATTTTGCGCAGCGCACTGTTTTGTGCAGTTTATCACTCGCGCTATTTTTGCGCACGCACTGTTTTTGTGCAGTTTATCACTCGCGCTATTTTGCGCAGCGCACTGTTTTGTGCAGTTTATCACTCGCGCTATTTTGCGCAGCGCACTGTTTTGTGCTGTTTATCACTCGCGCTATTTGCGCAGCGCACTGTTTTGTGCTGTTTATCACTCGCGCTATTTTGCGCAGCGCACTGTTTTGTGGCAGTTTATCACTCGCGCTATTTTGCGCAGCGCACTGTTTTGTGCTGTTTATCACTCGCGCTATTTTTGCGCAGCGCACTGTTTTGTGCAGTTTATCACTCGCGCTATTTTGCGCAGCGCACTGTTTTGTGCAGTTTATCACTCGCGCTATTTTGCGCAGCGCACTGTTTTGTGCTGTTTATCACTCGCGCTATTTTGCGCAGCGCACTGTTTTGTGCTGTTTATCACTCGCGCTATTTTGCGCAGCGCACTGTTTTGTGCAGTTTATCACTCGCGCTATTTTGCGCAGCGCACTGTTTTTGCTGTTTTTCACTCGCGCTATTTTGCCGCAGCGCACTGTTTTGTGCGTTTATCACTCGCGCTATTTTGCGCAGCGCACTGTTTTTGTTGTTTTCACTCGCGCTATTTTGCGCAGCGCACTGTTTTGTGCAGTTTATCACTCGCGCTATTTTGCGCAGCGCACTGTTTTGTGCAGTTTATCACTCGCGCTATTTTGCGCAGCGCACTGTTTTGTGCTGTTTATCACTCGCGCTATTTGCGCAGCGCACTGTTTTGTGCTGTTTATCACTCGCGCTATTTTGCGCAGCGCACTGTTTTGTGCTGTTTATCACTCGCGCTATTTTGCGCAGCGCACTGTTTTGTGCTGTTTATCACTCGCGCTATTTTGCGCAGCGCACTGTTTTGTGCAGTTTATACACTCGCGCTATTTTCCGCAGCGCACTGTTTTGTGCAGTTTATCACTCGCGCTATTTTGCGCAGCGCACTGTTTTGTGCTGTTTATCACTCGCGCTATTTTGCGCAGCGCACTGTTTTGTGCAGTTTATCACTCGCGCTATTTGCGCAGCGCACTGTTTTGTGCTGTTTTCACTCGCGCTATTTTGCGCAGCGCACTGTTTTGTGCTGTTTATCACTCGCGCTATTTTGCGCAGCGCACTGTTTGTGCAGTTTATCACTCGCGCTATTTTGCGCAGCGCACTGTTTTGTGCTGTTTATCACTCGCGCTATTTTGCGCAGCGCACTGTTTTGTGCTGTTTATCACTCGCGCTATTTTGCGCAGCGCACTGTTTTGTGCTGTTTATCACTCGCGCTATTTTGCGCAGCGCACTGTTTTGTGCAGTTTATCACTCGCGCTATTTGCGCAGCGCACTGTTTGTGCAGTTTATCACTCGCGCTATTTTGCGCAGCGCACTGTTTTGTGCAGTTTATCACTCGCGCTATTTTGCGCAGCGCACTGTTTTTGTGCTGTTTATCACTCGCGCTATTTTGCGCAGCGCACTGTTTTGTGCTGTTTATCACTCGCGCTATTTTGCGCAGCGCACTGTTTTGTGCGTTTATCACTCGCGCTATTTTGCGCAGCGCACTGTTTTGTGCAGTTTATCACTCGCGCTATTTTGCGCAGCGCACTGTTTTTGTGCAGTTTATCACTCGCGCTATTTTGCGCAGCGCACTGTTTTGTGCTGTTTATACTCGCGCTATTTTGCGCAGCGCACTGTTTTGTGCTTTTTTCACTCGCGCTATTTTGCGCAGCGCACTGTTTTGTGCAGTTTACACTCGCGCTATTTTGCGCAGCGCACTGTTTTGTGCTGTTTATCACTCGCGCTATTTTTGCGCAGCGCACTGTTTTGTGCAGTTTATCACTCGCGCTATTTTCCGCAGCGCACTGTTTTTGTGAGTTTATCACTCGCGCTATTTTGCGCAGCGCACTGTTTTGTGCAGTTTATCACTCGCGCTATTTTGCGCAGCGCACTGTTTTGTGCAGTTTTATCACTCGCGCTATTTTGCGCAGCGCACTGTTTTTTGTCTGTTTAACTCGCGCGTATTTTGCGCAGCGCACTGTTTTGTGCAGTTTATCACTCGCGCTATTTTGCGCAGCACTGTTTTGTGCTGTTTTATCACTCGCGCTATTTTGCGCAGCGCACTGTTTTGTGCTGTTTATCACTCGCGCTATTTTGCGCAGCGCACTGTTTTGTGCTGTTTATCACTCGCGCTATTTTTGCGCAGCGCACTGTTTTGTGCAGTTTATCACTCGCGCTATTTTGCGCCGCACTGTTTTGTGCAGTTTATCACTCGCGCTATTTTGCGCAGCGCACTGTTTTGTGCAGTTTATCACTCGCGCTATTTTGCGCAGCGCAACTGTTTTGTTGCAGTTTCACTCGCGCTATTTTGCGCAGCGCACTGTTTTGTGCTGTTTATCACTCGCGCTATTTTGCGCAGCGCACTGTTTTGTGCTGTTTAACTCGCGCTATTTTGCGCAGCGCACTGTTTTGTGCGGTTTATCACTCGCGCTATTTTGCGCAGCGCACTGTTTTGTGCAGTTTATCACTCGCGCTTTTTTGCGCAGCGCACTGTTTTGTGCTGTTTATCACTCGCGCTATTTTGCGCAGCGCACTGTTTTGTGCTGTTTATCACTCGCGCTATTTTTGCGCAGCGCACTGTTTTGTGCAGTTTATCACTCGCGCTATTTTCGCAGCGCACTGTTTTGTGCAGTTTATCACTGCGCTATTTTGCGCAGCGCACTGTTTTGTGCTGTTTATCACTCGCGCTATTTTGCCGCAGCGCACTGTTTTGTGCTGTTTATCACTCGCGCTATTTTGCGCGCGCACTGTTTGTGCTGTTTTATCACTCGCGCTATTTTGCGCAGCGCACTGTTTGTGCAGTTATCACTCGCGCTATTTTGCGCAGCGCACTGTTTTGTGCTGTTTATCACTCGCGCTAATTTTGCGCAGCGCACTGTTTTTTGTGCAGTTTATACTCGCGCTATTTTGCGAGCGCACTGTTTTGTGCTGTTTATCACTCGCGCTATTTTGCGCAGCGCACTGTTTTGTGCTTTTTATCACTCGCGCTATTTTGCGCAGCGCACTGTTTTGTGCAGTTTACACTCGCGCTATTTTGCGCAGCGCACTGTTTTGTGTTGTTTATCATCGCCGCATTTTGCGCAGCGCACTGTTTTGTGCAGTTTATCACTCGCGCTTATTTTTGCGAGCGCCTGTTTTGTGCAGTTTATCACTCGGCTATTTTGCGCAGCGCACTTGTTTTTGTTGTTTATCACTCGCGCTATTTTGCGCAGCGCACTGTTTTGTGAGTTTACACTCGCGCTATTTTGCGCAGCGCACTGTTTTTGTGCAGTTTATCACTCGCGCTATTTTGCGCAGCCACTGTTTTGTGCTGTTTTACACTCGCGCTATTTTGCGCAGCGCACTGTTTTGTGGCAGTTTATCACTCGGCTATTTTTGCGCAGCGCACTGTTTTGTGCAGTTTATCACTCGCGCTATTTTGCGCAGCGCACTGTTTTGTGCAGTTTTTCACTCGCGCTATTTTGCGCAGCGCACTGTTTTGTGCAGTTTATCACTCGCGCTATTTTGCGCAGCGCACTGTTTTGTGCAGTTTATCACTCGCGCTATTTTGCGCAGCGCACTGTTTTGTGCAGTTTATCACTCGCGCTATTTTGCGCAGCGCACTGTTTTGTGCTGTTTACACTCGCGCTATTTTGCGCAGCGCACTGTTTTGTGCTGTTTATCACTCGCGCTATTTTGCGCAGCGCACTGTTTTGTGCTGTTTATCACTCGCGCTATTTTGCGCAGCGCACTGTTTTGTGCATTTATCACTCGCGCTATTTTGCGCAGCGCACTGTTTTGTGCTGTTTATCACTCGCGCTATTTTGCGCAGCGCACTGTTTTGTGCTGTTTATCACTCGCGCTATTTTGCGCAGCGCACTGTTTTGTGCTGTTTATCACTCGCGCTTTTTTGCAACCTTTTTTGTGTGTTTCCCGACTGTTTTACACTCGCGCTATTTTGCGCAGCGCACTGTTTTGTGCTGTTTATCACTCGCGCTATTTTGCGCAGCGCACTGTTTTGTGCTGTTTATCACTCGCGCTATTTTGCGCAGCGCACTGTTTTGTGCGTTTATCACTCGCGCTATTTTGCGCAGCGCACTGTTTTGTGCTGTTTATCACTCGCGCTATTTTGCGCAGCGCACTGTTTTGTACTGTACACTCGCGCTATTTTGCGCAGCGCACTGTTTTGTGCAGTTTATCACTCGCGCTATTTTGCGCAGCGCACTGTTTTGTGCTGTTTATCACTCGCGCTATTTTGCGCAGCGCACTGTTTTGTGCAGTTTATCACTCGCGCTATTTTTGCGCAGCGCACTGTTTTGTGCTGTTTATCACTCGCGCTATTTTGCGCAGCGCACTGTTTTGTGCAGTTTATCACTCGCGCTATTTTGCGCAGCGCACTGTTTTGTGCTGTTTATCACTCGCGCTATTTTGCGCAGCGCACTGTTTTGTGCAGTTTATCACTCGCGCTATTTTGCGCAGCGCACTGTTTTGTGCAGTTTATCACTCGCGCTATTTTGCGCAGCGCACTGTTTTGTGCTGTTTACACTCGCGCTATTTTGCGCAGCGCACTGTTTTGTGCAGTTTATCACTCGCGCTATTTTGCGCAGCGCACTGTTTTGTGCTGTTTATCACTCGCGCTATTTTGCGCAGCGCACTGTTTTGTGCAGTTTATCACTCGCGCTATTTTGCGCAGCGCACTGTTTTTTTGTTTATCACTCGCGCTATTTTGCGCAGCGCACTGTTTTGTGCAGTTTATCACTCGCGCTATTTTGCGCAGCGCACTGTTTTGTGCAGTTTATCACTCGCGCTATTTTGCGCAGCGCACTGTTTTGTGCTGTTTATCACTCGCGCTATTTTGCGCAGCGCACTGTTTTGTGCAGTTTATCACTCGCGCTATTTTGCGCAGCGCACTGTTTTGTGCTGTTTATCACTCGCGCTATTTTGCGCAGCGCACTGTTTTGTGCTGTTTATCACTCGCGCTATTTTGCGCAGCGCACTGTTTTGTGCAGTTTATCACTCGCGCTATTTTGCGCAGCGCACTGTTTTGTGCTGTTTATCACTCGCGCTATTTTGCGCAGCGCACTGTTTTGTGCTGTTTATCACTCCGCGCTATTTTGCGCAGCGCACTGTTTTGTGCGGTTTATCACTCGCGCTATTTTGCGCAGCGCACTGTTTTGTGCTGTTTATCACTCGCGCTATTTTGCGCAGCGCACTGTTTTGTGCAGTTTATCACTCGCGCTATTTTGCGCAGCGCACTGTTTTGTGCTGTTTATCACTCGCGCTATTTTGCGCAGCGCACTGTTTTGTGCTGTTTATCACTCGCGCTATTTTGCGCAGCGCACTGTTTTGTGCTGTTTATCACTCGCGCTATTTTGCGCAGCGCACTGTTTTGTGCTGTTTATCACTCGCGCTATTTTGCGCAGCGCACTGTTTTGTGCAGTTTATCACTCGCGCTATTTTGCGCAGCGCACTGTTTTGTGCTGTTTATCACTCGCGCTATTTTGCGCAGCGCACTGTTTTGTGCAGTTTATCACTCGCGCTATTTTGCGCAGCGCACTGTTTTGTGCAGTTTACACTCGCGCTATTTTGCGCAGCGCACTGTTTTGTGCAGTTTATCACTCGCGCTATTTTGCGCAGTGCACTGTTTTGTGCTGTTTATCACTCGCGCTATTTTGCGCAGCGCACTGTTTTGTGCAGTTTATCACTCGCGCTATTTTGCGCAGCGCACTGTTTTGTTCTGTTTAACACTCGCGCTATTTTGCGCAGCGCACTGTTTTGTGCAGTTTATCACTCGCGCTATTTTGCGCAGCGCACTGTTTTGTGCTGTTTATCACTCGCGCTATTTTGCGCAGCGCACTGTTTTGTGCAGTTTATCACTCGCGCTATTTTGCGCAGCGCACTGTTTTGTGCTGTTTATCACTCGCGCTATTTTGCGCAGCGCACTGTTTTGTGCAGTTTATCACTCGCGCTATTTTGCGCAGCGCACTGTTTTGTGCGTTTATCACTCGCGCTATTTTGCGCAGCGCACTGTTTTGTGCAGTTTATCACTCGCGCTATTTTGCGCAGCGCACTGTTTTGTGCAGTTTATCACTCGCGCTATTTTGCGCAGCGCACTGTTTTGTGCTGTTTATCACTCGCGCTATTTTGCGCAGCGCACTGTTTTGTGCAGTTTATCACTCGCGCTATTTTGCGCAGCGCACTGTTTTGTGCGGTTTATCACTCGCGCTATTTTGCGCAGCGCACTGTTTTGTGCTGTTTATCACTCGCGCTATTTTGCGCAGCGCACTGTTTGTTGTTTATCACTCGCGCTATTTTGCGCAGCGCACTGTTTTGTGCAGTTTACACTCGCGCTATTTTGCGCAGCGCACTGTTTTGTGCAGTTTATCACTCGCGCTATTTTGCGCAGCGCACTGTTTTGTGCTGTTTATCACTCGCGCTATTTTGCGCAGCGCACTGTTTTGTGCAGTTTATCACTCGCGCTATTTTGCGCAGCGCACTGTTTTGTGCTGTTTATCACTCGCGCTATTTTGCGCAGCGCACTGTTTTGTGCTGTTTATCACTCGCGCTATTTTGCGCAGCGCACTTTTGTGCAGTTTATCACTCGCGCTATTTTGCGCAGCGCACTGTTTTGTGCTGTTTATCACTCGCGCTATTTTGCGCAGCGCACTTTTGTGCGTTTATCACTCGCGCTATTTTGCGCAGCGCACTGTTTTGTGCGTTATCACTCGCGCTATTTTGCGCAGCGCACTGTTTTGTGTGTTTATCACTCGGCTATATTTGCGCAGCGCACTGTTTTGTGCAGTTTATCACTCGCGCTATTTTGCGCAGCGCACTGTTTTGTGCTGTTTATCACTCGCGCTATTTTGCTGCAGCTGCACTGTTTTGTGACTGTTTATCACTCGCGCTATTTTGCGCAGCGCACTTTTTGTGCGTTTATCACTCGCGCTATTTTGCGCAGCGCACTGTTTGTGCTGTAACGCCCTCAAAATAAACCCAAAATAAATAATATAATCATGCATTATTATATTAAAACAATAATATAAATCATCCATCAGCAGTATTATAAATAAAACATCAGAATAAATGCCCTACGGGCTTACATCTTGCCAAGCCAACACTTGGACACAATTTAGAGCTGAGTTCTAACTCAAAACAGATAAAGCCCTAGGTTTGAAAGATTACAATGTTCAAATAAACCAAATAAAATAAAACAAGTCTTCAAATTCAATTCCTCACAAGCTAAGTCCTTGGAGGGAGTGAACCACCTGAACCTGAAAAATAAAGTTCCCATATGGTAGAGCCACAGCGCCCAGTAGAGACATACTAAACCAAGCATAAGCAATAACTAAAGCATTAGCATCTGATACATGGTTAACACACGGTATAATCAAGTTACAATATTCATGACACGAATGTTCTATACTGCCTATGACACATTGTCTATGGCACATTTTACTTTCCACATATGGCTCAGAACCTGGCCAAAAATAACTCAACGGGTTCATCTTTTATTAACAATACTTCCAATTCAACAGGAATAACAATTCAAGTTAGACTAACCATAACAAATACACAAGTTGGTATTGTATCAATCATAACCAATTCCTTCCATACTTCCAACTGATACACATTTTAGTGATGTATCATATCAACAATAAATAGAAATATATCTATTAATCACTAAGCACACATAAGAGTGATGCATACTGGGAGTCCATCCCCTATCTCCTCCCAATAAATCCGGTTTAGAGGTCCATCCCCTATCTTCCCCTAAACCGTGGAGTTCATCCCCTATCTCCTCCAAAACCAATGCATATGCAATAAAAAACACAATTGCCATACTACAAACACATAATTAATACACAAATGTTTTGTATTAACTCAAACAGTCAAACAATTGACTCCAATTCCCAGTTAATACCTAAGCCGCATGCAAGGTCTACAACAATTAATGGCTATCCTCCACGTATAGCCCAAAAACAGTTATATTCTAAACAAGAATATAAAATACATCATATGAATGTAAATTTAACATTCCCAATTCCATGAATTAAACCAAATTCCACATTATTTCCTTTAAATTAATTATACAAATTAATCTAAACTAAAACCCTAAGTTTCTTCCAAATTACCAAACTACCCCACATACCAAAATTACCAAACTACCCCCACATACCAAAAATAACACTTAAGATTAAAGCGTATAAATGGGAGTAGGAAATCCCTACCTCGAAGAAATAGCCCAAAAAGAGATGATGATAGAAGATGCTCGAAACTCCCAAAGTCTCCAAACTGACAACCGCTCAGATTAAATGGAAGCCCTCACTCTCCTCTATCTTATTTGTAAAAAGAACTAGGGTAGAAACACACCCTAACTAGATCAAACCTAGGAGAAAAGGTGTTTAGAGAAGAAGAAAGGTCGGACTTTAGGGTTTGAGATCAAAAAGAATGAAAACTTGCCCTAAAAATCCCGTGTTTACATCTTAAATACTGGACAGGCTCGCTCGAGCGAAGACATGGTCGCTCGATGCGACCAGACACAAAAAGCCTCGCTCGAGCGAAGATATGCTCGCTCGAGCCAAAAGCAAAAAACAGCTCGCTCGAGCGAAAGAAAGCTCGCTCGAGCCAACAAACACTGCTATCAGGTCTAGTACTGGACGCAAAGCTCGCTCGAGCGAA
>JAPPVO010005591.1:0-20996 GCA_030407325.1 Camellia japonica | reverse complement strand
CATATTTTTCTCATTCACAATGAAACTTACTAAATACTAATGGCATTTTAATTTGAATTGTGTGTGTGTGTGTGAGAGAAAAATAAAAGAAATAGCTAGTACATCAATGAAGTCACATTACTAAGGCCCCGTTTGGTGTAGCTATTAAAACAACTTATAGATTATACCTTAACAGATTATAAATTATGACTTTAATCGAAAGTTGTTAATCTGTTTGGTGTAGTTGTTGGATTATAGATTTAAGTTGCTGAGTAGTATTTGTTAAATAAGCTGTGAAATAGTTTTTTCAACTAATTTTTATTTTTTGTTATTTACTATTTGTCTACATTTCTCATAAAAAAAAAAATAATAATTTATAATCCATTTGGGTCTTTTTCTATTTTTTAAAAAATAAAAAATAAAAAAATCTAAGAGTATAACCATAATTAACATATCCACATCAGAAGTTGATAATCAGAAGTAAGGGGTGAGCAGCTTCTCAGAATCAACTTTTTTGAGTTAAAATAAACTATTAGAATTAGAAGCTGTTTGAAATAAGTTTAACCAAACAGTTCAAAATAACTTTTTCAAAGCTAAAAGCTATAAGTTAGCTTTGAAAAGCTGAAACAAACACCCCCTAAGCCCTTGTTTGGCATGGCGCTACCAGGCTAAAATAGTCACAAAAAGATAAATTAAATTAAAAAGTTAATAAGACAAAATATCACATCAAAACCATAATCATTTCATTTACTCTCACAAAAGTTTAAAAAACTAAAAAACCTAACCCAAATGAGACTTTTTAACTTCAAACTAAAAAAGTCAAAAAGTTAACCCACTTTCCAAATGAAGCCTAAAATTTAACATTTTGATACTATAATAATATCAAAATTTAATTGGGACCATCCATTTTAACATTATAGCATTGGAGATGCTCGAATTGGTCTTACCATTTATATTTTTACTAATATTGTGGTGATAAATCACATAATAAATATGATTTCTACTAATATTGTAATCATACATTAAAGGATTGGCCTAGTAAGCATAATTTGAGACACTACTTTTTTTTTAGGTTAGTTTATACAGAACATTTGCCCCCGCATAAATGTGTAATTATGACACGGTTTGATTGTGGTCTCCACTCAACCACCAATGAATCCATCGAAGTAGTTCGACACGGTTTGTACCACCAATGAATCCATCGGAGTAGTTTGACACGGTTTGATTGTAGTATCCACTCAACCACCAATGAATCCATCGGAGTAGTCGACTGACTTGTCAAACACGAGACGCATTAATATATAATCCAAGTCAAGTCTACACATTTATTTGTGGGGTTACAGTCAAGTCTACTTTTCAAGTCAAGTCTTTTAGGAAAAAATTGCAGAAGCTCACTTTATAGAATCAGGATCCCTCCTTTAGACTTCCTACTTGTTGGGTTATTGGACCTACTTGTAGGCCCAATTTCGATGATCCAAACCGTTCACATTTTAACTAGAAAATTCAAGGAAGGAATCTTGGTTCCACTTTATAGTAGTCATACTTTAGAAAAAAAAAAAAACATTTAGCTGGTTTGGTTTTGATTTTCAGAAAATTTTAATTTTTAATTTTTCATATATATATATATTTTTTGTTTTCAAAGAATTTTTTTAACATTTTAAGTAATTTTTTTAATTTTTAAACACACCTAACATAAATACACTTAAAAAGTGTTATATTTGTGAAAAAATCTTTAAAAATTCACTAAATATAAAAAATACAAATATATATATATGAAAATTTTGTACATTTTTTATATTTTTGTGTATTTATTAATTTTTTGAAATATTTTTTCACAAATATTTTACTATTTAGATGTATCTATGTAAAGTGCATCTAAAAAAATAAAAATAATTTTTTTTTAAATTTTAAAAATATTTATTAAAAACAAAAATATATGAAAAATAAAAAATTCAATTTATTATTTTTATTTTTTTGGTGATATGGCGGTCTTCTACCTAAATGCCAAATTTTGACATATTCTTCTCATTCACAATGAAACTTGCTAATGGCATTTTAATTTGAATTTTGTGTGTGTGTGAAAAATAAAAGAAATAGCTAGTACATCAATGAAGTCACATTACTAAGCCCTTGTTTGGTATGGTGCTATCAGGTTAAAATAGTCACAAAAAAATAAATTAGATTAAAAAGTTAATAAGACAAAATATCATATCTAAACTATAATCATTGCATTTACTCTCACAAAAGTTTAAAAAACTAAAAAACCTAACCCAAACGAGACTTTTTAGCTCCAGACTAAAAAAGCCAAAAAACTAACACACTTTCCAAATGAAGCCTAAAATTTAACATTTTGATACTATAATAATATCAAAATTTAATTAGGACCATCCATTTTAACATTATAGCATTGGAGATGCTTGAATAGGTCTTACCATTTATATTTTTACTAATATTGTGGTGATATATCACATAATAAATATGATTTCTACTAATATTGTGGTGATACATTAAGGGGTTGGCCTAGTGAGCATAATTTGGGGCACTCCATTTTTTTAGGTTAGTTTATATAGGACATTTGCTTGGACTCAAATGGGCCCCTGCAAGTGGATGGTAGAATTAGTTAAAGTACATGTAAATTGATTTGGACATTCGATTATCAAAACAAAAAATAATAAATAAAATAAGATAAGAAAGTAAGTAAGTTATCATAACATTATGGGCAAATTACACTTGGAAGCTCTGCAATCCACTTTATCTCATGACATTTACAACGTGACAGTCAACTATTTATGATGATGCTGCGTGCTCCAGATGGAACAGGTCGGGTAGATCCACACTTCCCAGACTATTGTCCGATCATTGGACCCACGGAGAAACCTGCACAAGAGTTCAACGGGGAACGGGGAGTCCCCCAGCGAACCCTCCGACGAACAAGTTAGAGAAGAGAGGGAGTGATAAAATGTAGAGATAGGATGGTGATAGAGAACTTAACTTTCTCTTTGTCTTAGAAGCCTGCTTATATCCTTTGTTCATCATTTCCTTGTCCACTCCGAGCTGTCATGTTAGCCGAAAGTCTATGTTCTAGCTTGCCTTGTTTATGGTGAATCTGTTTTGTTCCGACGTGAACGGGTTATCGTAATAAATGCTGCAGAACTCATTAATGGCTGATGTGTGGTGCAATAACTCTGCAGGATCTTTGTTTGCTGATGTGGCTGATTATACTCTTGACAAGTGTCTAGATGTCATTGGTTCTTGGTGTAGCGTTGGGTTCCAGGAAAGTTGGGCTTTAGTGTTTGAATCATGGATTGGACCATAAGTGGTGGGCCAAAAGCCCCTATGGGCCCACCTACGTCAGTAGTCCCCCATTTCCAAGTGCAGCTTCAGTCCAACGAAGGGAATAAAGAGGAAGATAAGGGTTGTGAGAGGTCGATGGAGATAGGACCGACTGGGAGGTGGGCCGACTACGGAAGGTGGCCGAGTGGACGGACCGATCGTGAGGGGGGCCGAATTCGAAGAGAGCTGACCGTGAAGGAATGTCGAGTGGACGGACCGACCGCAGGGGGGGCTGACCGTGAATGGAGCCGACCGCGAAGGGAGGTCGAATGGACGGACCGACCGCAAGGGGGGCCGACTGTAGACGTCCCCGAACGCATCCCGGGCGAGGAGTGCGAGTCCTCCCCCGTTCTGGTTCGATATCGGGTCTACTACAGTTCAAGGACTCAAATGTCACGGTTCTTAATCTGAACCAAAGAGTCCAACTCTGGCAAATCGTTTTGAGAAAAACAGATTTTGAAAAGAAGTGCCAAACATGGACTGCTTTGCCAGATACAAAGTCGCCACCTAAATATTTTTAAAATGGGAAATTTAGGAAACCCTGACTCGGTGCCGAAGGCCACGTGTCCGTCATCACCAAAGTTGTCTTGGCTCGGGAGCTTGGGTACGATCGGGGAAGGTCAGCTATGAGCACCCTCTTTCGCCCGGTCCGAAGACCGGCCTCTACTAACCGTGATATCCGATTTTGAAAACATTACATGTTCTTATTCCGTTTATTAGCCTAGAATTACTATGTTATGCGCACAACAAACAAGTATAGACTAGATTGCCTAATTTGGAAACAAGCATTGCATATCCGTTCGTTTTGAAAGCGTTTCGGAATTTGCTACTCGTAAGTAGGCTAAAACACGGATTTCAACGAGTTTTTCCAACTCAAGCAATCCAACCTCCACCCACAGGCATTCAAACAGTTATATCACATAAGCAATTAGCCGCATGGTAAGCCTACTATCATGTCAACATCCACACACATGCAAGATGCTAAAGCGTAAAGATTCACCTAGTACTCCGTGCCAAAACAATAAACTAGTTAGCAAAAATGCATGCCCTAGTTCATGTTAGAGTGACTAATGCATCGCATGCAATGGTGTAATCTAGACAGGCTCGGCCAACCCTAAATGGCATGTGAAATGCAATCATTAGGTGCACATATTCAGGTTGGATTTGAGAATTCAATGCAGTTTGCATGATGTACCGAACCCGGTGCATGTCAACAAATGCATGGATGCACGCATGCATAGCATGAGGTATGCTAAAATAAACGTGCCCTAATCTACCATCGTAAGTGGGTAAATAAAAGGAAAGAAAGAAATGGGGGTTGGAAGACATATACACACTCACGCACGCTTATTACAAATTTGCCCTCACCCAGAGGGACCAAAAGAATATACAAATTAATTAACTACGCAAGCTAATTAAATATTACAAATTAATTAAATTAACTAATTAACCATGCTAAGAAAAACAGTAAACCGCCTCGGGGCGAGGGCTCAATGCATGCGCGCTCGGATTCCGCTCGGAATTGCATTGCCATGCATAGTCTGCCTCTGTTTTCTCTGCTTTGCTCCTCTGAAAACTGCCAAAGTCTCAAGGATGCCTCTCTGGATACTGGGGGAATACCACCGGCTAAATAGAATTACCACCGGCAGTGAATTGTGGTCACCGGCACAAAATAGATCCACCGGCCATCGATTGACTGCCGATCGGCACTAAATACTGCCGGCCGGCAATGAGTTCCTGCAGAACCTGCAACTCACAGCAGCAGAGGGCAGAATCTTGCATAGCAATGCTATTCAAGCTATTTATGCACCAAACAAGTCCCTTATCATGTTTGCGACTCAAAGGGGCATGTGTCTCGATTCTCGGGCCACCAATCACGTATTTCCATGCATGATGGCCTAAAGAATCAAGTGTGCAACTTTCATGTCAAATGAAATGCAAACCAAACCATCAAAGAGCCCAATCCCCATCACCAAATCAAGGGACAAGGCATGCATGTCTAGGTGTGCAATCCTAAGCATGTCAACTAGTATGCAACATGGGATGCAAACAAGAATGCTAGTATGCAAACACACATACAAGGCAAGCATGCAAACCAAGCAAAGGGGTGGACTTAAACATGACTTAGGCAACTCCAAATAGGCCTAAAATCAGTGGCCAAAAGCAAGGAAGTGAAGGCCAAAATGCACACACACATGCAAGTGCTTATGGTCCAATACTTAAAGCATAATGGGGCAACTTTTAAACACGTTTAAAAGGGCACAAATATGAACAATTAGCATGCGAGTTAAGCTCTTAAATCATGTTAGAAGAGGTGCCAAACCAACTCACACAAGACAAACATAAGCATGCAAGTATGGCCCAAGTACTTGAGGCAAGCCAAGAGGCATTGAACTACACTTGACAAGACCTAACATGGCAAGACTTAAGTAACTAAAATTAGAGTTTTAGCACACAAAATCAGGCCCAAAGGACCACTTAGATGGCATCTAAATGGTTTGAATTCAAAGGCATGCACAATGGTCAAAACATAGGGCATACAACACATGCTTTCGAAGCAACAAAGAGGTAACTAAGGCAAGCATATGAGCATGCCAAAGGGACTGAAATTACATGTTGGATGGTTCCAAACCACCAAAATGGTGCAATCAACACATGCTACACATTCACATACTTGATGCATACAAGCCCGACAAGCCACAAATGCAAAGGAGCTATACTAAGCATGCCAAAATCGATCCAAACAACTATGGACAGACCTAAAGCATGGCAAAATAAGCACAAAACATTCACAAGGCCAAGCCTAAAACATGCTTGAACAAAGGCATACATCCTAAGGCATGTTAAGGGATCAAGGAGGCGTTACATGGCAACTATACTAAACATGCATGGAGTACCAAAACCAACTTAATACAAAGTTATAACATGGAAATATAAGCATGAAATACAGCCATGGGATGCTCAACACATACTCAAACATAGACTCCCTTAAGAGACCAAAAATGGTCCCTTTCAAGGACAACAAGGAGAGGGGGTGGCCCTCCCCTTTTGGAGACTTCAAGGCACCATCTCCACCACTGAAATCCCTCAAGATTTCAGTGGTGAAGAGGCCCAAACACCAAAGTCTCGAAACTTGCACAAAATAGCACAAATCAAGGGCCTTACAAGGCCTAAGAGGGGTCAAACTTCCTTAAAGCACAAAACACTCTTAATGAACTATCAACAGAGCCTAAAAACAGAAATTTTTTGTATTAAACTAAGCACAAAAACAGTTCTAAGATAGGCAAAATAGATGCAAGAAAGGGGTAAAAAGGAGTAAAGTGGTTACCCTTGTAGACCTCTTCACAAATGGTGGTTTTGTGCCTCCTTGAGCTCCAATCCAACCAAGAACAACAAGAATAAGCCCTTAGAACCTCAGTAGCCAAGGGAAGGTGAAACACTAGGTGCTTGTGTGCAATAGTATGGACTAAAACACACACAAGACTACAAAGAGGGGAAGGTATAGATATAGGATAGATATATGTCCTAAAGTTAAAACCAGAGCTCTTCTAACTCTCCTCTCTAATTTTTCTAACCCTAGAACAAGGGAGAGAAGGCCTCCTCTTATAGAGGAGGCAATCTTGTAATGCTTCACAAGTAAGCAAACAAGAGGGGCATCCCTCCATACACGTGTATGGAGGGGAAGCAAATGCCAGCCAGCTGTTTCAAAATATCTGAAAAAGCAGATGAACAGTAGTCGGCTAGCTAAAAATGTCATTTTGACAAAATTGACTGCCGACCGGCAACAAATAGTGCCGACCGGCAACATACATTGCCGGTGGCAACAAAAAACCAGCCGGTGGCCTCTAGCCACTGCCGGTGGTGTGTGGGAATGCCTCATAAGGCATTCCCTGCCCCTCCAAGGCAAAACACAAGTGTTTGGTGCAAAACCAGACACAAAACAGTCGAGTTCGGAGATCCTGAGGCAAGACGCGTAGCCGAGAACTCCGGGAACTCCAAACAAACACAAACATGGATAATCACCGAGTGTTCAAGCGGTGACGTCCAAGTCTTGAGGAAGGTCAAAAATGGGGTGTCTACAGTTGCCCCTCTTTGACAGAACTCGGAAGTCATCACAATGACGGGAGTGAATGTCAAAGCCCAAAGACGACCCATTTTTGACAAGGCCGAAGACTTGGACAAACATGCAAGACAAGCAAGGTATGCGCCCGAAGGCAGGGGCAAAATGCAACCGAAAATGCAAGAAGCCGAGCATAACTTATGATCATGCAAAGAAAGCTATAACGAAGCACACATACAACAGTTATAAGCTAGCATACACCAGACTACACTACAATGCAGAAAGGATGTAAGAGAATTATACAATTCTCAAAACGTCTCACGCGGAGGATACAATACCTGTGCGGCTCGTTCGGTTGCACCGGCCTCAAATGAACCGTACATACAATATCGTGCCTGAAAAGAAAACAAACTTAACAGGTACAATATTGTTAGCAATATGCATGACAATGCAATGATGAATGCAAAATGATATGCACTATATACAAAACTATGTATGAATAATGCAAATGATATGCAATGCAATTGAAACAATGCAAACTATATGCAGAGCAATTGAATCACGATTCAATCACGAGCGGTTCGAAACCACACGTATGTCAAATAGGTTGATGGAAGTAACAAGTCCGTCTATCATAGAACGATGTCTGAACTATGAGTGATGTAGACGGACACAAGAACGAGTATTGGGGGGGATTGACATAAGTGGGGTGACAACCCGCTAGGGAAAGAACAATGATCCTAATGCCGGATGCAATAATTACACTACAATGCAATAGAAATGGATATGGCGTGCAGCCAAAACTGTATTTTGCCTAGGAAAGGCATGTACGCATACAAGCCGCGTCTGACACAGAAAAGGTGCCGCTACCTTCAAACCCACATACCAGTGTGGAATAGGCGCGTACACATGCAGAACTATGTCTCAACGTGAAAAGTATGAGCACATACCAGACCAAGCTCAACAAGGAAAGGTGCAAGCCATAGATGGAAGTGATGCAGTGGATGCATGCAAGCTACAATGCAATATGTACAATATGCAATGGAATGGATATTTACAATGGATAAGTGAAGGCGAAACATGCGTATCGACGCAAGTGAAGAATGCACGACAATGCGGGTGGAAGCGAAACATGCGCGTCAACGCAAGTGAAGAATGCACAACAATGCAGGTGGAAGTGAAACATGCGCGTCAACGCAAGTGAAGAATGCACAACAATGCAGGTGGATAATGCAGTGGGTGCATGCAAACTATAATGCAATATAGATGGATGTTTACAGAAAATGCATGACATATGCACTATATTACAATGAAATGCATGACATATGCATGTTTTTTTGGATTTTTTGAAATGCATGACATATGCAGTATTACAATGACGCATGACATATGCAGTTTTTGGATTTTTTTGGTTTTTTGAAATGCATGACATATGCACTATTTACAATGATGCATGACAATGCAATATCTACAATGATGCATGACACATGCACTATTTACAATGATGCATGACATATGCACTATTTACAATGATGCATGACAATGCAATATCTACAAATGATGCATGATAATGCAAATGATGCATGACAATGCAATATCTACAAATGATGCATGACAATGTAATATCTACAAATGATGCATGACAATGCAATATCTACAAATGATGCATGACAATGCAAATGATGCATGACAATGCAAATGATGTGCGAGGCAACGACAACACGAATGATGTGCAAGGCGACGTATGTATTGAGGTGCATAACAATGCAAGGGGGTGCGTGTTACAACACGTGTTGAAGGTGCATAACAATGTCACTGTGAGGCGTATGACGGCGCGATGTAATGCACCGAAATAGTGCGATGAACGCATGCAACGCATACGGGGCAACTTTTGAATCTTGCAAAAGACAAAAGGATATAAAAGGATACAATCATTGCATGAATTTGAATGCCACACACAGAAGACACGGTCCGAGGTCAAAACGGAGGCCGGTTGAGCATTGGAGATACACTTTCTTGCACTCTCTTGGGCTATGAAGACCAGAAACCACTCATATGGCCTAAACAAGGCTGTGGGAACATCACCGGCCGGGCTAGGAGGCCACCGGCTGTCCACCGGCTGCAAATAAATTCCATCGGCATAATATTCTGCCGGCCGGCACAAAATGTTGCCGACCGGCAAAAAGTTACTGAGTCGGGGCAGATTCGACTTTTCACCTCGGGTCTTTTAAAATAGGGTTTCTAAACCCTATTTTCTCACTTCTCATTTGCCGAAAAACCACACCCTCTCTCTCTAGGGCCTTTTTCTCTCCTCATTTCCTCATTTCTTTGCGTTCTCGCGCCTTTTTCGTCGTTCGATTCGCGAAGTTCATCGCGTTTCGGACATTTTCCACCGATTAAAATTTCATTTCGGCACATCCTTTGCCATTTCCGCCTTTTTGGGACTTGTTCCCCTCGATTTCCTCTTCATTTCCGTGCCTTTTTCCCCTCCCGACCTTTCCGGCCATTTTCCACCTTCCCGGGGGTTGACTTTTCAGTTGACTCTTCGTATTCCGACCCGATTTTCACTCTTCCGGCCATTTTCTCATCATTCTCGATATGGCCGACGACATTCCACGCGGTGGGACTCCCTCGGATCATGAGATGGATCTCGAGGTCGAGCTCCTCCCGTTGAGCGAGCGCCCGTTCGACCCGGCGACCTACCGGCCAGCGATTCACGTTCTACCACCCGACGGACTACGCCAGTTCAGGAGCTTCGACATGGCGTTGGATCCCGAGCTCCTGCTACGTGAGCCTGTCTCCCACCTATCCTCCGGCACTTCCGAGGTAACTTTCTTTCTCTGCTTTACTTTCTGCGATGTAGAATGTTTAACTGCCAATTATCATAGCTAGCTGCATTCTTTAACTGCTTAGTTCCGATACACTGATATACTGTATATTGTAGTTGATTACAAACGCGTTTGCAATTGATTATCTGTTTAAGACTCACACGCGCACACACTGCACTAGCCTTGAACCAATCAAACCACGGCACACACCGTATTTCACTGCAAACACCGTATTTCACTGCAAACACCGACACCCGATACCTGTTTGAATCTGAAAAAACTTGCACGCATGCCACATTTGCACCGAGCCACTCAAACACACTGACGCATCATATGTTGTAGTTCACTGTAAACACACCGGCACCCGGTATCTGTTTGAATTTGAAAAACTTGCACGCATGCCAAATTTGCACTAGACCACACAAACACGCTGACGCATCACACGTTGTAAGTCACTGTAAGCACACCGGCACCCGGTATTTGTTTGAATCTGATAAATTTGCATGCATGCCACATTTGCACTGAACCACTCAAACACGTTGACGCATCACACGTTGTAGCTCACTGTTAGCACACCGGCACCCGGTATTTGTTTGAATCTGATAAACTTGCACACATGCCAAATTTGCACTGATTTACTGTTTCTTCAAAACTGTACAATTTATATTGCTTCGCAATTACTTGTTTGAAAACAGGGAGATTCCCATACCATCCGCGGGTATGGGAACACTGTCGCTCGCGAGTGGTACGCCGAGCTTCCCGACGCAGTTCGCCGTATTGTGGACCAGGCCGGCTTTGGCGCATTCTGCAGGGGACTCTCTCGGCTTACGACATGCAGACCTCTTCTTGCCGCCCTGGTGGAGAGGTGGTGGGACACCACCGATTCGTTTCACTTGTCTGCGACCGGGGACATGACGATGACCCCTTACGATTTCTCGATGCTCACCGGCATCGGGGTAGGGGGTGATCCGATCCCCTTTGACATAGACATGGATGAGTGGACCGCGGCTCAGGTCTACTTGCTTGGCGCGGCTCCGCCTCTCGCGCGTCCCGGCTTCGTCCGGTACTCCTGGTTCGAGGTGCAGTTCCGGGTCCAGCCCCTCCTCGTTGATGCAGCCCCGATGACCCCAGAGGCTGTGGAGAGATATGCAGGCGGCTTCCTCATGTTCCTATTTGGGACGACCATCTTCGCCGACCGGGCGAACACAGTGCCTCTCTGCCTTCTCAGCGCATTGGTGGATGTTAGAGACATTTTACATTATGACTGGGGTGGCGCCGCTCTGGCCACCCTTTATGGATATATGAGCTCAGCCTCCCGCGACAGCGGACAGTTGCTCGGGGGTTACTGGCGTGCTTGGGAGGTACATTTCTTTTTCTGCCTTTCATTTCAGTTTTATATTTTCTGTACTTTTCACACTGCACACACTGTAGTCTGCTCTACACTTGCTGTATACTGTACACACGGCACACACATACCCTGCTTTACACTGACTGTACATTGCTCACACTGTACACTCTGCACAATACACTGCACAACACTGTACACTCTGCACAATACACTGCACAACACTACTCTGCTATTTCTGCCTTCTATTTTGTATTCTGCTTTATCTGATAAATGCACTGGTATTTATCTTGCAGTTGTGGGTTTACGTCTACTTTCCTAGGCTCGCTCCTGTACCCGATGCAGAGACCCCTCTGGTCGTCCCTTTTTCGCGTCGCTTTGACGGGAGGTGCACCCGGAGGCCGCGGGAGACATTCAGCTTCTTCCGCCGCTACTTTGACACCATCACCCCTGCCGAGGTATATTTTACTTGCAGTTCATTTAAGCTTCGTCTTTCCACTGTATACTCACAATATCAGTAGGTAACAGACTGTATTTCAATTTCAGATCACCTGGCGGCCGTGGGCTCCACTGCCAGCGATGATGAGGGATCGGTTTGCCGGTGCCGATGAGACCTCACGCTACCGGATTCTGCTCGAGGGCCCGGTCTGTCGGGCTTGGTACCTGGGTGAGCGTTTCTTGCACCAGACCCTAGGCTTACCTGAGCAGATAGTCTCGGTGCATCCTCTTGAGCACATGCGGGATACTGAGAGGTTCACTGCTGAGCTGATGGCGAACTACACCATTGGCTGGGAGGCAGACGACTTCAGAGGCGAGGGCGATTACTCGAGTACGTCCGGACCTTCATCATGCGACCTCTGAGCGGCGGCCACCGAGCAGAGAGAGAGAGACCTGCGGTGCCAGCGGCTGGAGCGGGAGCAGGGGCTGGAGGGGGAGCGCCGAGGAGGGCTCGAGTCCGTGGCAGAGGTGGAGTTCAGCGGGGGTGAGGGACCGGTTGGCCTGTTCTGCCCGCTTCATTGACTTTCCGAGGGCAGGATGGGGCGACCTACCAGATCCCCTTTGCTCCTCCACCGGCTGACCACGAGCTTGTCGGTGTCCCCGACTTGCCTCCGGTATGTATTGTTTCATTCTTGTACAGTCATTTCATTTCAGTTTATTTGATATTCCACAGAATACTGATGCATCTGATACTTTTGCAGGCGTCTTCTGGTATACCCGGCAGTCATTGGAGATGAATGCCTCCATGATGGGGATGCTAGCGGACATTCGACCTCCTAGCCCTCTACAGCATTCCGGTATGTTCTTCCTGACCACAGCCTCGAACCATATACAAACTGCTTTACATAATCTGATGCATAATGACAATATCTGATAAACTGCTCACGGCATCTGATACACTGTACTCACACACTATATTCTGCACTGATTCACTGCTCACAGTATACATACACTGTATTCATACATCGTATTCTGTACTGATAAACTACTCACGGCATTCACACACTGTACTCATACACTGTATTTTGTACTGATTCACTGCTTACAGTATTCTGATGTATTTGCCTTTCTTGCTTTTTCAGCCTCCCTTCCCGATTCCTCCGGTGGGTGGCGCTCCGACTGGACCTCCCATTTCTATCCGGGATGGCAGAGTATATCCCCGCACCAGAGGAGGGCGCACTCATGTCGGGAGCAGCTCGCGGGCTCCAGTTCCGGATGATGAGTCTGAGGCAGAGACAGGGGCGGAGGAGACCGGTAATGGCTCGGACTCGAGCTCAGACGGCGATACCCCTGGTGGTGCCCCTGTTGATGACGCTCCTGGACCTTCGTCCAGGAAGAGGACCAGGACAGATTGACGGCCCCGGAGCCATTTTGACATTTGATACGGATTTTTACTGTTTTTCTTTTTCTTTTTGCATTTTCCCCTTTTGGTTAGTAGTTAGGGTACTTTGTACTGCCGCAGGCAGATTTTGTTTCCCAAAACTTATGTACTTGAAAAGATGATATGAAATGAAACAAACTTTTTGTCTGAAAAAGTGTTTACATTTGTGTGTATTTCATACCTTGCACTGTATTGCATCATATTACACCTCAAATGTAAATGATATTAATCTGTTGTCTGAAAAATGAACACTTGTAAATTGAGCACTTGTACTATGATAATCGGATAACCAACCAACTAACAGCAAACAACTCATACAAACCACTACTCAAACTGAATAATACAGCCCATACTCTACTGGGGATTGATCTGCATACAGCCCATAGCACAGCACTTAGTTCTTTCTGCACACAGCAACCCTGAACAAATAACCCAATCTGACAAGACAGATCACAAAACTGACACGGTTGCAGTTGAAACACATTCGGATGTCCCAAATTTTTCCTTTTCTTCTCTTACTTCGCACGAATATAGAGAGTGGCCCGGCAATCTGAGCACAAATGATTTTTTTTGAAATAAGGGAGGGTTTTTAACCAGGGTATCGAGCCTACCACAGAACACAGCGAGACAGACTCAAACAAAGAAACAAAAGGCACATGACCTAAAAGAACGAGACATGCTCGAAAAAGACTTAAAGCTAAAATCGAGACCGACAAATCAAAAAGACACGACACACGGACATGTTTACAAAAAGACCTCAGATCTGGAGGAGCCAATTCCTCCGGCTATAATTCCCACCCTTTCTGATTTGTGATACTCACATCACTCGGCCCTCAGGCTCGGTTTTTCTCTCAAAACCCTTTTCTCACTTCTCTCTCTGCTTACACCTCTCTATTCTTTATTCTCTCATTTTTTTATCCCTCCCCAGGGTGATTAATGGATGAATAGGAAGTCGCAAATTCACGCCAACACTGTTAGCTCACGGCTATTTCTTCTGGCGGATGGAGTGCCTTTCCGGCGAGTATGTTGACGGGGGAAAGACAGAAGACCTGACTCAATTGTGCCCCTAGTTCGTCACTTTGACCATTTTTTGTTTTCTAAAACAGCTTTGATAAAAAATGAGAGTTGGATTAACACACTTATTCGATTTTTTTGATTTGAAAATCATGCAAATCAGGCTGTGAGCACTGAAAATTCTCCTTTTCGGGTCCAAACATGGTCCAATTTTGGAAAATGAAATAGTTTTCGAGAAAATAAGTCAACCTCAGTGAAAATTTTCAAAAACTATTTTTGCAAACAATCAACGCTCAACGAGCGCGAAACTTACCCTCGAGATGCGCAACCTCGGATCGGAGGCAATGGAAAATTGCCCCTGGCTTAAGGGGGGGATAAGGCAACGGAAAGTTGCCCTTGGTTTGGACGGTAACTCAGGGCAACTTATGGCAATGCATGGCAACGGAAAATTGCCTCTTGTTTGGATGATACCGCGGCATTCTGTAAGCCAGTCCTTGTTGACGACGATCGGATCCTCGGACGTGGAGGAGATGAAGACGGTTTGAATCAATATATGGACACAGTCACCTGGAAGGTATTGGTGGTTTGGACTTCAAGAGGAAGTTAATCACGTAGTTCCAGGTTGCTGCAATCGAGACATCAAATTCGGAGGAGGCACAAGTGATCAAATTCGGACTGGGACGCTATAGAAGCGTTGGGGGCTGGACTTCAAGATGAAGTTGCCTACGTATCCCAAACATGGGAATCAAGCCTTACGTAGTTCCGGTTAAGGTACACTCGGGTATTTTAACCTTCACTGTTTAGGCTCTAACTTTTGCCAAGGTGTCCAATGCGGGTTTTCGACCTTGCGAGCTATGTTTTTCTTTTTCTTTTCTTTTTTTTCTTTTGCATTTGCATTTATTCATTTTTTTATTTCTTTTGCTATTATTTTTTTTTTGTATTTTTCTTTTCTTTTTTTTTTTTGCTCTAACTTTTGCCTGGGCCGCCCTTCCGGGTTTTCGGCCCAGCGAGCCTCTCAAAGGGTAAAAAGTGTAGCAAGCCCATGCCATATGGTTTTGAGATTGAAGCCTTTCTGTGTCTAGGAGAATGACCGTTGTGTTGATTTGCAGAAAAGTCCATCACGGCTACTTCATGAGCCTTGCCTGGTGAGATCTGACCTCCTTGATCTGACTTTGATGCCTCTTGCTCGAGGGCTGCCTCAAAATGGGCCACACAGGCGTTTCATGGCACTGAATATTTTGAACTAACTCCAGGTTTGAACAGATAAATTGAATCTTGAGGCGGAGAGCGATCCTAGGCTGCACAATCTCAAGAGCGATTCCACACAAGTCTTCGCAAGACCACGCAAAACATTTTGTTTTTGAAAGTTTTTAAGAAAGCGACAAATCATTCGCGCTGAAGATAGTGTGGAACCAGCCTGGATCGAACCAGGATCCTTCTCAGTACTCATGCCGACAAGCACGATTTCATTCATTAAAAGCTTAGCAGGCCTCTTTTTCTCTCAAAATGATCAAAATTTTACAAAACCCGAGGAATTACTTCCTCTTCGTTTTCATCACCGCAGTGTTCGAAAAGGGGTTTTATGAAAAGCTTAGGTCATTACAACGATGTTTAAGGCACAAGAGAGTAGGCGAAATGTACTGTCGTTCCATTCACATCTTCTGGCACGGCTGACTCAAATAGCAACAAGCACGGAACGTAATAGCCACAGCTGTTTCATTCAGATTCTCTGATTGCGACCGGCTTCTCAACCGAGACAGACTTAAAAGGAAAAGCAAAAGGATAATTACAAAACGGCGTTTGAGGCAACAACCTCGGAATCGCCTGGTATTCTATACAAGAGGGATGACTCATTACAACAAGACAGACCCTGTAAGCAAAAAGACTGACTCAATACAGAGAGACTGACTCAAGACAAAACAAAACAATGACTCAACACCCGAGCCAGAATTTACAAAATTAACATTAACAGATGCCCAAAAATGCGTGCCAAACGCCACATCCAAAAAAAATGCACCAGGCACTGCCCACAGGCGGTTCACCTTCTGATTACATACTCGCGGTATCTGTGTCCTCAAAATCCAACAACTGGGTGGTGACGGACTTTGCTGAGGTGGGGGGGAGGATAACCTCGTTTTCAATCAAATCTTGCACCTCATGACGGAGGCGGAAACAATTGTCGGTAGCATGGCCAGTCTGTTGGTGGTACGCACAGTACTGAGCAGGGTCATGAGTATCAGGGAGATTCTTCGGGAGAGGCCGAGGCTCCAGGGGTTTAAGGTGTCCTCTCTCGGCAAGAATCTGAAGTGCCTTGGACAATGGCATGTAGAGAGCATGGAAGACCCTGCACCCTCGGGGCAGGTACTTTGGTGCCTGAGCACTCTTGCTAGATGCACTAGCGAACGGATCTGCGGGTGCAGCCTTGGGTTTCTGATCCTTTCCGAATGCGAGGTTGGGAGCGGGAAGAACTGTTTTGGCATGACGGGGCCTATCCCAATTCTCTGATTGACTGAGATTGCCCTCAGGCGGAGTGGGGAAAGCATCCTCCACAGCTTTTGACACAACTGCAGATATCTGTTGTTTGTTCATTCCCTCGGCTTTCAAAGCCTCTACTGCCCACAGCAGTTGTTCGGCAGGGTCGGCATCTGCCTTCATCTTGCCTTTGTCTCTGGCCTCAGCCTGATCTAGAGTTTGGTTTGATGCGTCGTTGCCATAGCTGGAGGTCATCTCCGGTTGGTTGAGTTCAATTACAATTCGTCCCAGTAGCGGGGGCTCCTGGGGTATAAAGCCTCCGGCATATGGTGCGGCTGGTGGCGAAACAGACATTCCATATGCGAGATCCGCCATGGATCTTTGAAGATCACCTATCATTCCCATTAGTTCAAATGTAGTAGGCTCGCGAGCCTGATATAGTTGTGGGGTCCAAATTGGGTGTGCGGCAGGCGACCTAGGTGGATGCGGCAGATCAATATTAGCCTCACCTTGCGGGGTGATTCCTTGGCTCAACGCGGCCGTCATGACTACGATCTCTTCTGAATTCTGCGTCATGCTCAGTCCTGCCTCAGCAAGGAGAAGACACTAGCTGTTCTGGATCAACCCTCTGAATCTCTGAACTGAAACGGAAAACAAGCAGTATTTCAGCCCCAAACAGATCAAACACGGGTGTAGTCGAACAACTGCACTCTACTACTGATCACTGTTCCCCAGAATCACTGTTCAAAATTGAACTGATACCCGCAGACATAACTGATTCTCAACAACACTGATACTAGTGCCCTCAGGCCTGATGCTCAAACTTTGCAAATTGATATATGCGTTCCCTGTAGAGATACACTCTAAAAGCACATAGCAGATAAATGAGAACCAATACACCCCTATGTTGGGGTAGGGTTTCCCTGTCCTATTTTTTCAGGAGCTAGGGTTTCACTACGCACACAGCGGTTTCAAACAACCTATATCGGGTAAGCAACCTGTCCTAGTTTGGAATGGTCACTATGGATCCGAATATGCACTAGGTCGAATGGTCAAAAAGGGTGCCCCGGTAACACCGGGGTTTGTGTTCCCATACTGGCAGAGCCCGCAACCGGTCAGCCTTATGGTCATGCCTTGACAAGACAAGCCTCCAGCAAACCGCTCAGGAATTGCAGATAAGCACATATACAACAACTCGATACGCAAATAGGCGTGACTCCCCAAGAATCGATCACCGAAGGGCATTGGAGGTGGTGGAATTCCCCAATCCTCAGCATAAACAGCTCAGAGAACAAGGAGGAAGACCACCGGCCAAAGATAAAGGCCGTCGGCCATGAGAAACGGCCATCGGCTAGCAGCTTTGATTCATCGGCCAAAAGTGGTGGCCGGTCGGCACCACATTTGGCCGGCCGGCCATGAATTGTCAGAACAGCAAAAATGCTGACATCTGTCCTCCACTCAATCTTATCTTCTACAAAAGGGTCTCAGCTTCGTGGTTCTTCTTAATTCAACACTGATTTGCTCCAAATGGAAGCGCTTCTTGCCCAAAATCTTACAACTTGGATTAACAACTTGGATGGCTCGGAAAAGCTAAATTTTTGGGGCTTTGGCATAAACGCACTATTCTCTTTGGGTCGTACCCCGCTACACCTTCCGTTTCTCCATGCCGCGGCAAGGTTTTGGAATCCGGTGACACATGTTTTTAGCTTCGGCGGGCAAGAGGTATGTCCTACCTTTGAAGATTTTCAAGCTTTAATGGAGTCTGAGCGCAATGAAGAGATCCTGTCCCAACTTCGTTTCGGCCATGCCCAAGCCTTAGGATAAATGTGTGGGCTCTCAATACCCGATGCTCGATCTTTGATTTGCGACGGAATGCTGGATATTCCGAGTTTGATTTGCCATTTTTCTGATGCCGGCGACCGTGGCGACCGTCATTGGCAAGGCTTTCGGCAACACGCACTTTGTTTGTGCATGCTATCTCATTTCTTACTTGCCTTAGGCTCCGGAGGGTCTAGGGTTCGGTTGATCGAGGTTACCCAAGGTTTGAAGGAGGGTAAGAGTTGCATCGCCATGACTTTGGCTGAGACGTTGATGGGCTTGGATGCTTTCTATCGTCGCGAAACGGCCAAATTTGCGGGGAGTCCACTACTACTGCAGGTAAAGTTTCCCACCCAATCTCTCATATGTATTACTCACATCACTCGGCCTTTAAGCTCGGTTTTCTCCCAAAACCCTTTTCTTACTTTTCTCTCATTGTACACCTCTCTATTCTTTATTCTCTCATTTTTCATCCCTTCCCAGGTGTGGTTGATGGACAAGTTGTAGGTTGTGGACTCTTGCCCAACATACTTAGCCCGTGGTTACTTCTTCAGACAACGCCTAGTCGACTCCCTTGATGAGGGTTGGTGGTTCGATTGGATGTGCAACTTGTCCGCAGACCGTATTGCTTGGCGGTGCCCCTGGCTCAATCTACCGACAATGGGCTATAGCATGACCCGCCAACCTGGGATTCAGCTGATTGGCTTGACTCACTGTGTCTTCTATTTTCCGTTTTGGATCCGGCGTCAGTTTGGTTATGATTAGACTTGTCCACCAGAGGGGACAGAATACCCGGCTACATTCCCAATCCGAGGTGCACAGCTTGCCCGGTATACAACAGCATGGAGGACTAGAGAGCTCCTGGCCCCCGCTCCTACTTTCAGTTGCACATTGTCTGATGAGTGCTTGGATTGGCTCAACGAAGAGGCACAGATCGGGCCTAGCTTGGCATCAGAGGCTTCGACCAGCTCTGGGAGGGGGCGCAGGAACACCTGACTTATCTATGCCCCGGATTTATTGCTTTATTAGTACTTTCAAGTTTTCCTTATGAATGTAATAAAAAAGCAACTTCAATTTGTATGCAAGAGCAGGAGAACTCTGTATTGAAATCAATGAAATTGAAGGTTGTGGTACTGAAAATTTTCCGTTTTGGTCCAGAAATGGTCTTAGTTGTAAAAAGATTAATTTGAACAAAGTCAACTTTTATTAAAACTTTTCAAAACTCTTTTCGGTATGGATCAGAACTAGACACGCCTAAGATTTGTCACTGAGATGCACAACCCCGGATCCCAGCAACTGGAAAGTTGCCCCTAGTCTAAATAGTACCGCGGCACTGCACAGCAATGGAAAGTTGCCCCTAGTTTGAATAGCACTGCACCAGAAATCATAACCGAAACTCTTGAATACTGAATAAACAACGATGGCCAGAATGATGAAATGGACGAAGTTGATCGAGAAAAGTTTATGGCTGGACTTCAGGATGAAGTTGCCTACGTATCCCAAAGACGGGAATCAAGCCTCACGTAGTTCAGGCTTGGGTTCACTCGAGTATTTTCACTCTCCTTTTGCGCTCTAACTTTTGCCAAGGCCGCCCTTTGCGGGTTTTCAACTTTGCGAGCTCAATTTTTATAATTTCAATTTTTTCGTGCTCTAACTTTTTGCCTAGGTCGCCTTTCGGGTTTTCAGCCTAGCGAGCCTCTCAGGGGTAATATTTTCTTCACTTGTCCATGTTGATCGGTTGTGAGAACTCTAGGCTATCTAGGTCCATCAGAACGACAACTCCACCTGACCAATAGACTTAATGATGTAGGGACCAGTCCAATTGGGTCTGAACTTGCCCTTGGGTCGTGGATGGGAGCTCGGTTGTCCGTAGTACCAAATCTCCTTCTTTAAATCCCGGACTTAACATTCTTGTTGAAAGCCGGGGCAATTCTGCGCTGATAACCTTGAACATGGTACAGTGCTTTCAATCTCCTCTCTCATCAAATAGCATAAGTTCCTCAAATTTGCTCTGCTGCCATCCCTTCAGCTATCTGGCACTCGCCAATACCCGCAAAGACGGGACCTCAATTTCGATAGGTAGAACGGCCTCCATCCATAGACTAATGAATACGGAGTCGCCCAGTAAAGTTCAAATCGAAGTCCCGTAGCCCACAGAGCAAACGGCAACTTATCTGGCCAGTCCCGGTAGGTTTCCACCATCTTTTGCAATATGTGTTTGATATTCTTGTTGGCGGCCTCAACCGCTCCATTGGTTTGCGGCGATAT
>JAPPVO010005590.1:0-16321 GCA_030407325.1 Camellia japonica | reverse complement strand
ACCTTAGATATTATGAAAATATTGTTGAGGGACCTTAGACATTATGAAAATATTTGGTGTCCTTTATGCTATAAAATCATAATACCAGGGACCTTAAAAAAAAACCCCTAAATTTTATGCCTTGATTTACACATTTCAAAAAGAAAGTTAATTAATTTATTTAAAAATTTAAATTTAGAAATTGAAAAGGAAAGTTAACTAAAATATAAATTTGAATTTGAATTTTTGTACTACTAAAATATAGGAATTAATCTACATCTTTCATAGATTTTTTTTTTTCTTCTTAATGTTTAATAATTTCATGTGCATTGATATTCTAATCTATATATCTATATTATAGCAAATAGATATTCCATTAAAAAAAAATCGTGAAACCTCCAAAGATTAGTGATGTAAATAGAATCAAACAAAATGTGTAGGTCTTAGAGTTTTAAAGTAAAAAATTTATGTTAGAATTTGTTCAAATGTAATTCTCTTAATATTTATAAATATTTTTTATTGATTGACAAAAAGCACCATAAACATTAAGATTATTATTATTATTTATTATATTGCGTTATTAAAATAAGATGTCTTATAGGCTTAAACCAAGAATTGTTGGAAAAAAAAAATCGCCAACTAAATTTTCTTAACTCGTTTTTAATATTTAATCTAATATTGGAACCCTTAAACTGTTAAAAACCAATAAAGATAATTTTAAATAATCAAAGACAATTTTTAATGACTAGATGAATGTCACATTTGAATAAATATTCAATCAACTTGCTTTCAGGTCACTTCTAATGTTACACCACAAGTCAATTCCAATCCATTTTCACATAAGAGTTATGACAACAATTTTAAGTAAACAAATTTTTTGGTTTTACAAAATAAGAAAAAATTAGAATATTAAAAAATATAATTTATTACTATCATATGTGTAGACGCGCCCCGAGGGCCCCATGCTACAGTTCGGACTCAATTAGTCACGGTTCTTAATCTGACCTCACAATGTGCAATGTGAGATTGATAAATCACCAAAGAGTCCAAATCCGGCAAATCGTTTTGGAAAACTGATTTTTGTAAAGAAGTGCCAAACATGGACTGTTTTGCCAGATACAGAGTTGCCACCTAAATATTTTATTTTGGGAGAATTTAGGAAACCCTGACTCGTTGCCTAAGGCCACGTGTCCGTCATCACCAAAGTTGCCTTGGCTCGGGAACTTGGGTACGATTGGGGAAGGTCAGCTATGAGCACCCCCGCTCGCCCGATCAAAGATCGACCTCTACTAACCATGATATCTTGTTTTTGAAAACACATGCGTTCTTATTCCGATTAATTAGCTAGAATTACTATGTGATGTGCACAACAAAACAAGTATAGACTAGATCGCCTAATTTGGAACAAAGCATTGCATATCCGTTTGTTTGGAAAATGGTTTGAAGTTTGCTACTCGCAAGTAGGCTAAAATGCAGATTTCAATGAATTGTCCCAATTCAAGCAATCCAACCTTCACCCACAGGCATTCAGGCAGTTTATATCATCTAAGCAGATAGCCTCATGGCAAGCATGCTGTCATGTTAACATTCACACACATGCGAGATGCTAAAGCATAAACACTCATAGTGTACTCCAAGCCAAAACAAAGAACATGTTAGTAATCATGCATGATCCTAGTTCATATTAAGATGACTAATGCAACACATACAGAATGTAACTAGAAATAGGCTCGGTTATTCTATGGATGGCATGTGAAATGCGATAGGTAACATGTATTCAATTTGGAATTGAAATACAATACAATTAGCATGATGCACCGAGCCCGGTGCATGCAATACAGATGAATGAATGCAAACATGCATAGCATAGGGTATGCTAATTGAAATATACCCTAAATCTAACCATCGTAAGCGGTTAAATAAAAGGGAGAAAGAAATGGGGTTGGAAGACATGTATCACACACACGCACGCTTATTACACAATTGTGCCCTCTCTCGGAGGGTCCGAATAAATAATACAAGCCACCTAATTAACTAACTAACAAGCTAATTAATTATTACAAAACCAAATGAATAACTAGCTACAACTAATTATTACATAGCTTAATTAATTAACAAATTAATTAATTACAAATAACAAATGCTAACTAACAAGTAAGCAGTAAAAAGAATTGCTCCAGCTCTGTTTCAAGAAGAAGAGGGTATGCCTGCTCGCTTCGGTTCCTCGCCTCGAAACGCCTTCCGTTTGCTCTCTAGAGGCTTTGCTGGCAAGGTGTCTTCCAGTGCTTGTTGCTGGAACTTATCAAAACACTGCTGGAGAGATACACCAATGGCCTGCCGGCCATAGGGGAACACTGGCAACCACCTGCCGGCCAGGAATGGAACACTGCCGGCCATGGATGACAGGCTGCCGGCCATCAATGGTGCATTGCCAGCCACTGTTGTGCTGTGACACCAAGCTGCAACAAAGCACAAAATAGAGAAATTGGAGGGTCTCCCATGGGTGTGTACGCACTATGCCACTCCATATCACCTCAAAACATCAAGGGAGAGGCATAGTCGGATCCACGATCGTCAATCACGCATCCCGATGCATGATGGCCAAAGATCCAACTTGTGCAAATCAATATGAAAATGAATGCACAAATAAAACAAGTAAAGCCTAGAACTCTATCATGAATCATCAAGAGCTTCAACGACCGAGAATTGAGACACGTTCCATCACTCGGAGTATGAAACGCCCCTCGTTCCTTGTGCTCGGATTAACACTTAATCCAAACAATGCAACACATAAGCATGGCAAACATGCAATATGACTTAAGTGTGTGTAGACGCGCCCCGAGGGCCTCACTCTACAGTTCGGACTCGATTTGTTGTCACGGTTCTTAATCAGAATCAAAGAGTCCAAATCTGGCAAATCGTTTTGAGAAAACAGATTTTTAGAAAAGAAGTGCCAAACATGGACTGCTTTGCCAGATACAGAGTCGCCACCTAAATATTTTTTTTAATGGGGGAATTTAGGAAACCCTGACTTGGTGCCAAAGGCCACGTGTTCGTCATCACCAAAGTTGCCTCGGCTCGGGAACTTGGGTACGATTAGGGAAGGTCAGCTATGAGCACCCCCTCTCGCCCGATCCGAAGATTGGCCTCTACTAACCATGATATCGCGTTTTGAAAACATTATGCGTTCTTATTCCGATTATTAGCATAGAATTACTATGTTATGCGCACAACATACAAGTATAGACTAGATCACCTAATTTGGAACAAAGCATTGCATATCCGTTTGTTTGGAAATGTTTTGAGGTTTCCTACTCGCAAGTAGGCTAAAACACGGATTTTGATGAGTTGTTCCAACTCAATCAATCCAACCTTCACCCACAGGCATTCAGGTAGTTCATATCACATAAGCATCTAGCCACATCGTAAGCATGCTGTCATGTTATCATTCACATTCATGCGAAATGCTAAAGCATAAATACTTACATTGTACTTCGTGCCAAAACAATGAACTAGTCAGTAATCATGCATGATCCTAGTCCATGTTAAGTGCCTAATGCAACGCATGCAAAATGCAACTAAGATAGGCTCGGCTAATCTACAATGACATGTGAAATGCTACAACTAACACGTATTCAATTTGGAATTGAAATACAAATGCAGTTAGAATGATGCGCCGAGCCCGGTGCATGCAATACTGATGAATGATACACGTATGCGTAGCATAAGGTATGCTAAATTAAATATGCCCTAATACTAACCATCAAAGCAGGTAAGTAAAAGGGAGAAAGAAGTGGGGGTTGGAAGACATGCACACACATACCCACACTTATTACAAATTCGCCCTCGCTCGGAGGGACCAAAAGAATAATACAATTAATTAACCTACAAGCTAATTAAATATTACAAACCAATTAAACTAGTTAAGCAAATTAACTAATCTAATAAAAAACAATAAACAACCTCGGGAAGAGGGCCCAATGTAATGCATGCTCGGTCCCGCTTGGAAGTCCACTACCATGCACAAGTTGCCTCTGTTTTACCTGCTCAACTCCTCTGAAGACTACCAAAGTCCCAAGGTATACTCTCTGGATGTTGGGGAATGCCATCGGCCAGGGGGAATTGTCACCGGCCATAGGTTGATGGTCATCGGCCACAAATTAAGCTATCGGACACGGACTTTTGGTCGATCGGCACTATGTGTAGTCGACCGCCCAAAACTTCCTGCAGAACCTGTTTTGACAGCAGCAGAGGGCAAAACAAGGCATGGCAATGCATTTCAAGCAAATGTGTGCACCGACACATCCCTTATCATGTTTGTGACTCAAAGGAACATGGTCCTTGGTTCTCGGACCACCAATCGCGCATTTCAATGCGTGATGGCCCAAGAAACCAAGTATGCATTTTGATTTCAAATGAGATGCACATCAAACAAACAAATGAAGCCCAACCTCCATCATACACAATTCAAGAGGCAAGGCATGCATGCTCATGCAATGCAACCTAGACATGCGAACTAAGTATGTAACATGGCATGGAGGGGAGCATGCAAACATGCAATGTACACTAGGTACACAACCTAAGCAAACAAGGCAAACAAGCATGCCACAACTATGCAAGCTAATAAAGCATGGAGATGTAATCTAATCATGCAAGTGTGCAAGACATACAAACATGCTAGCAACTTGACCAAGGGAATGCATGCCAAATGCAAGTGATTTCAAGCATGCAACATTAATATTAATGGTAAGCATGCAATGTCATGCAAAGAGACCAAGTATGCCACAATGCACAAGGTAAGCATGCATCAACACAAAGGAGGGACTTAAACTAATTTAGGCAGCCCTCAAACCAGCCCAAAACAGTGGCCAACATGCTCAAGAATGGAAGCCAAAACACATACAAATAGGCATGCATGCAAGGTCCAACACTTAGGCATTAAAGAGAAATTCTCAAGCACACTTAAGAGGATGCAAACATGGACAAATGGCATGCATTATAAGCTCTGAAAATCAAGTCATGAAAGGTGCCGAACCAACTAGACAAGACAAACAAGGCATGCAAGCAAAGCCAAAATTCAAGGCAAGCCAAAGGACTTGAACCATGATCATGTGACATATGAAGCAAATGATCAAAATGAAACAAAACAGTCCCAAATCATATTAAGGCAAGTCCCAAAAACCACTTAGATGACATCTAAATGATCTACACATGGAGGCATGCACAAATGCATAAACATGTAGCATAAGACACAACCTTTTAAAGCATCAAAGGGGCATCAAATGCAAGCATGTCATGAGGACTGAAATGACATGTTAAATGGTCCCAAACCACTGAAATAATGCAAGTAATGCATGCTCATGGTTCATACACTTAAGGCTTACAAGCCAAGAATGCAAAGAGGCTAAACAAAGCATGGCAAGCATAGCTAAGACAACCTACATCAGACCTTAAACATGGAAAAACAAGCCTAAAAGCTTCACAAAGCTTGCCCAAAACAAGCAAGCATGGCAATCTACATGCTAGGTACATATTAAGGCAAATTATGGCATTACAAGACATGTATGCTAAACAAGCATGGTGTGCCTAAAACAACTCAAAACAGTGTTAAAACATGGCAAGATAAGCACAAATAACAGCTAGGACATGGCCAACATGAACCTAAATAAGATGCTCACTCATGAGGCAAAAATGGCCCTTTTCAAGGACAACAAGGAGAGGGGGTGGCCCTCTCCTTCTCAGGACCTTAAGACACCATCCTCACCACTGAAATCCCTCAAGATTTCAGTGGTGAGGAGGCCCAACAAAGTGGTCCCGGAGCTCACCCAAAATAGCACAAAATGGGGCCAAACAAGCCCTAAGAGGGGTCAAACAACCCCAAATGCCAAAACACTTGAAACAACTATTTTAAGCAAGCAAAAACAGAACTTTTATATGTTATATGATAAGCTCAAAAACAGGTACAAGGTAGGCAAAAATACTATGCAAAAATGGGGGATAAAGGGACAAGTTTCTTACCCTTGTAGACCCTCTTCAAAAATGGAAGACCAGCTGGTTCTTTAGGTTCAAACCAGTCCAAAACCTCCAAGAACAAGCCCCTTATGCCTCAACAACTAAGGTATGGTGGAATAGTAGGTGTTTGTGTGCAATACTATGAACAAACACACACTAAACACACACAAGATGGAGAGATATAGAGATAGGTGATATGTAAACCCTAACCCTAAAACTCAGAGCTCTGGAAAATTTTGTAACCCTAATGGAGGGAGAAGAGGCTCCCTCTTATAGACAATCCACTCTTGGAAAGCTTCCAAGACAAGCTTGTCAAGAGGGAGATCCCTCCATACACGTGTATGGAGGGGGGCAAAGGTGTATGCCAGCTAGCACAATTGGCATAAAAATATTTGCAAAAGTAGATGAACAGTGATCGGCCGGCCAAAAATACCATTTTGACAAAATAAATGGCCGATCGACCAAAAAGAATGCCAACCGGCCATACATATGGCCGATGGCAACAAAACACTGGCCGGTGGCCTCTAGCCATGGCGGTGATGTGTGGGGATGGCCCACAAGCCATTCCCTGCCCCTCAAAGGCAAAACACAAGTGTTTGGTGCAAAACCAAACACAAAACAGTCGAGTCGGGAGATCCTGAGGCAAGGCGCGTAGCTGAGACTTCCGGGAATTTGAGACGAACACAAACATGGATGATCACCGAGTGTTCAAACGGTGACGTCCAAGTCTTGAGGACGGTCAAAAATGGGGTGTCTACAGTTGCCCCTCTTTGACAGAACTTGAAAGTTATAAGAATGACCGGAGTGTGTGTAAAAGCCCAGAGACGACCCATTTTTGACTAGGCCGAAGACTTAGACAAAGCATGCAAGACAATAAAGATATGCGCCCGAAGGCAGGGGCAAATTGCAACTGACAATGCAAGAAGCCGAACATAACTTATGATCATGCAAAGAAAAGTTGTAACGAAGCACATACAATGCAATAGTTTTAAGCTAGCATACACCAAACTACACTACAATGCAGAGAGGGTGTAAGAGAATTATGCAATTCTCGATACGTCTCACTCAGAGAATACAATACCTGCCCGGTTCGTCTGGTTGCACCAGCCTCAAATGAACCGTACATACAATATCGTGCCTGAAAGAGAAAGAAACAACAGGTGCAATATTGTTAGCAACATGCATAACAATGCAAAATAAATGCAAAATGATATGCAGTATATACAAAACTATGTATAAACAATGCAAATGATAATGCAATGCAATTGAATCATAATCGAACCATGAGCGGTACAAAACCACACAAATGTCAAATAGATGATGGAGATGCAAAGTCCGTCTACCATAGAAAAGGCGCTGCAACCCTCAAACCAACATACCAGCGTGGAATAGGCGCGTACACATGCAGAACTATGAGTGATCTAGACGGACACAAGAACAAGTAATTAGGTGGAATGACATAAGTGAGGAAACAACCCGCTGAGAAAAGACCAATGATCTTAATGCTGGATGCAAAAATTTCACTACAATGTAATATATACAATGGATATGGCGCGCGGGCCAAGCCAAATTTTTCCTAGGAAAGACATGGACACATACAAGCCATGTCTAACACAGAAAAGGTGCAACAACCCTCAAACCAACATACCAACGTGGAATAGGCGCGTACACATGCAGAACTGCGCTTCGACGTGAAAAGTATGAGCACATACCAGACCAAGCTCAACAAGGAAAGGCGCAAGCCATAGACAGGGGATGCAGTGAATGCATGCAAGCTACAATGCGATATATACAATATGCAATGGATGGAATGGATACAACGGTTAAGGCACGCGGGCCAAAACATATATTGCCCAGGAAAGGCATGTACACAAACAAACCGCACCTAACACAGAAAAGGTGCCATAACCCTCAAACCACAATATCAGCAGTGGAATAGGCGCGTGCACATGCAGAACTGTGTTTCAATGCGAAAAGTGTGGGCACATACTAGACCAAGCTCAACATGGAAAGGTGCAAGCCATAGATGGAGGTGATGCAATGAATGCATGCAAGCTACAATGCAATATATACAATATGCAATGGAATGTATGTATGTACAATGCATTATATACAATGATGCATGACAATGCGATTTGCTAGGGAAAATGCAATGGATGTAGTGGGTAAGGCCTGCGGCCAAACCGTATTTTGCCTAGGGAAGGCATGGACACATACAAATCGCATCTAACACAGAAAAGGTGCCGCAACCCTCAAACCAACATACCAGCGTGGAATAGGCGCGTACACATGCAGAACTGTGCTTCGGCGTGAAAAATATGGGCACATACCAGACCAAGCTCAACATGGAAAGGCGCAAGCCATAAACGGATGTGATGCAGTGAATGCACGCAATCTACAATGCAATATGTACAATATGCACTGGATGGATGTATTTACAGTGAATGCATGACATATGCAGTTTATAATGAAATGCATGACATATGCAATATATACAACGTAATGCATGACATATGCACTATTTACAATGCATGCACGACATATGCACTATTTACGATGATGCATGACATATGCACTATATACAGTGGATGCATGACAAATGCATGAAAATGCATGATAATGCATGCTATATACAGTGCATGACATATGCATGTTTGTTTTGAAATGCAAATGATGTATGTTGTTTTGGGGTTTTTTTTTTTTCTTTTCAAAATGAAAATGATGCATGTGTTTTTTTTTTTGAAATGCATGTTGTCTGGAATGCGAGACAACACAAGTTGCTTGAAATGCGTAAAAATGCATGATTTCGAAATGCGCGACAACGCGCGACTTGAGATGCATAAAAAAGAAATGCATGATTTTGTAGTTTTGTTTTTTTTTGAAATGCATGAGAATGCATGATTTCAAAATGCGCGACAATGCGCGGCTTTTGAGATGCGTGATGGTGCAAATGAATCTTGAGATGCGCGACAACGCACGGCTTTTGAGATGTATGATGATGCAAATGAGGTGTGTGTATGACAACGCGTGACGAGGATCATTCATGACAATGTAGATGCCAAAGGTTTCGCACCTTCTAAGGATTTAAGGTCTCCTAGACCATCTGCTAGGAAAAATGCATGACGATGCAAATTATGCGCGTTACAACGCGTGTAGACATGCATAACGATATAGGGGATGATGTGTGCTACAATGCACGAGGTGTGTGCATAATAATATGCGGGAGAGGGATGCATGATAATGCAACCGAGCGGATTTAAGGTCTCGCCAGACCAACATAGGTACATAACAATGCAAGTCGGCATGCACATGACAATGCGAGTGGAATGACGTGTAACTCAACGCGCGTTTATATCAAAACGTTGTAAAGCAATGCATGCGGAGCAACTTTTGAATCTTAAAAGAGACAAAAGGATACAAAAAGGATACGCCACGTACGTATTTGAGTGCTACGCGTAGAAGACACGGTCTGAGGTCAAAACAGAGACTGTTTGAGCTTCGAAAATGCACTGTCTTGAGCAATGAAGGCCCCAAACCACACATATGACCCAAACAATGGTGTAGAAGGCTCACCAACCACTGGAGAAGGTCACCGGCCATCCACCGACCATCAAAAAAAGGTCATCGGCTGTCCATCGGCCATCAGAAATTTCCATCGGCCAAATATTTGGCCGACCGGCCAAAAGTGCCTGAATCGGGGCAGTTCAGTCTTTTGGCCTCGGGTCTTATAAAATAGGGCCTCTAGCCCTATTTTTCTCACATTCTCTTGTTCGAAATTTCTTCCTCTCTCTCTTTAGAGTATTTTTCTCTTTTTCATTCACCGTTTTCTTCGGTTTTCGTGCCCGTTTTGTCGTTCGATTCGCGAAATCCTTCTCGATTCGAACACTTTCATCTGAACAAAACTCCGTTTCGGTGTCTCTTTCTTGATTTCCGCCACTTGGGGCTTGTTTCCCTCGAGTTTTTCTTGATTTTCGTGCCTTTTCCACACTTTGACTTTTTCGGCCATTTTCCGCCCTCTCGGGGTTGACTTTCCATTGACTTTTCGCATTCTTGCCCGGTTTTCCTCTTTCCGGCCATTTTCACACTTTCTCTGAGATGGCAGACGATATTCCACGGGGTGGGACTCCCCCGGATCATGAGATGGATCCTGAGGCTGAGCTCTTGCCCTTGAGCGTCCGCCCATTCGACCCAGCGACCTACCGGCCGATGGTTCACATACTGCCTCCCGACGGACTTCGTCAATTCAGGAGCTTCGATAGGATGGTGCCTCCAAAGCTACTCCTGCGCGAGCCGGAGTCACATCTGTCACATGGCGCTTTTGAGGTATATTCTTCCCCGTTTCATTTTCCGCAATGTAGAACACTTAACTGCCATAGTCGATTCGGTTCTTTAACTGCTTAACCCGAATACACCGATACACTGTATGCTGTAGTTGATCGTGAACACACATGCACTTGATATCTGTTTGAATTGGAACACGCGCACACATACTGTATTTGCCTGAACCATTCAAACATGCTGACACATCACACATTGTAGTTCACTGCGAGCACACCGGCACCCGATATCTGTTTGAACTTGAAAGCGTGCACACACACTGTATCTGTACTGAACCACTCAAACACGTTGAGACACCACATGTTGTAGTTTACTGCAAGCACACCGGCACCCGATGTTTGTTTGAACTTAAAAACGTGCACACACGCTGTATTGTCACCAATTCTGAATGCTCTTCAAAACTGTACATTTTATACTGCTTCGCAACTGTTTTTTTTTGAATACAGGATGATTCCCATACCTGCCGAGGGTATGGGAACGTTGACGCTCGAGACTGGTACATGGAGCTTCCAGATGCGGTCCGCCACATCGTAGACCAGGCTGGCTTCGGCGCCTTCTGCAGAGGACTCTCGCCCCTCACTGCGAGCAGGCCTCTCCTTGCTGCTCTAGCGGAGAGGTGGTGGGACACCACCCACTCCTTCCACTTCTCTGCTACGGGAGATATGACGATGACTCCCTATGACTTCTCGAAGCTCACCGGCATCGGGGTAAGGGTGATCCGATCCCCTTCGACACCGACATGGACGAATGGGAGGCCGCTCAGATTTACTTGCTGGGCGAGCTACCGCCTCTTGCACGCCCGGCTTCGTCAGATACTTATGGTTCGAGGTCCAGTTCAGGGTTCAGCCAGCCTTGGCTGAGGAGGCACCGATGACCCAGAAGGAGGTGGAGCAGTACCCGCGGCTTCTTGATGTTTCTGCTTGGGACGACCATTTTCGCCGATCGGGCGAACACCGTGCCTCTCTGTTTGCTCAGCGCTCTTGTGGATGTCACCAGGATCCTGCGCTATGATTGGGGTGGGGCAGCCTTGGCCACACTCTATGGGTACATGAGCTCAGCCTCCCGTTGCAGCGGGCAGTTGCTCGGAGGCTACTGGCGGGCTTGGGAGGTACGTCATCTTCTTCTGTTTTTCATTTCTGCTTTACATTTTTTGTACTCTGTACACTGCACACACTACGGTCTGCTTCACGCTGACTGTATACTACACACACTGTACACTCTGCACAATACACTGCACCATATACGGTTCTACTATTTCTGCTTTATTCTATATTCTTCTTTATCTGATAAGCATACTGATATCTGCTCTACAGTTGTGGGTCTATGCCTACTTTCTGAGGCTTGCTCCAGTACCTGACGTGGAGACCCCTCTCGGCATTCCATTCTCCCACCGCTTCGATGTGAGGTGTGTGAGGAGACCTCGGGAGTCGTTCATCTTCTTCCGCCGCTGTTTTGACACCATCACCCCCGCAGAGGTATGTTCAACTTTAGAGTTTATTTAAGCTTCGCTTTGCATTGTATTTTCGATAACAAATAGATAACAAACTACATTTCATTTTCAGATCACTTGGCAGCCTTGGGCTCTATTGCCAGCTGTGATGCGGGAGCGATTTGCCGGTGTGGAGGAGACTGCCCTGTAGACACCCCATTTTTGACCGACCTTAAGACTCAGACGTCACCGATTGAGCGCTCGGTGATGTTGCATATTGTGCTCGTTCAGAAGTCTCAGAGTCGCGGCCGTGCGCCCTGCCTCCGGACTTCCGAACTCTCTTCTGTGCCTTGCCTCGGTTTGCGAACCAGACTCAGTTTTCTCTGTTTTCTTTCTTGAGGGGAGGGAGAGGTCCCGTAGACCATCTCTCAGTGGCCGTGGGCTACATTTCGTGGCCGTAGGCCATTTTGCCCATTTCGGAGCCCGGTTCCCGGTTTTCGGAGCCGTCAGGCCGTGCGCCTCGGTTCGGGACCACCCAACCATCTCCGATTCCTCCGGTTTTTGGCATGCATCTCATTTACTCCCTTTCGAGGGACACTGGGGTCTTAGATACCCACTTCGTGGCTGAATGCCACTTTCGGTGCTTAACGGCCTATTTTCGGGATCCCGAACTGCGTGTTTTGGCCCCCGAGCATTCGTTTTGCAACGGTTTTTGTTTATTTTTGGCAGGTACCTCTGTCTTATCACCAGGAAGATCACTGGAGGGTGGGAGGCCAGCAATTGTCTCAGCGACCAGTTATGCTCCTCCGACGCCCCCCGGCGCCCGTTTTTCTCACTTCCGGGCTAATGTTGAACACCCTAGGGCCATTTTCTTCAAGCCAAAACCACATATTTGTGTTGTACACACATGGGAGGATCCTAAAAACACATGGCCAGCCAGTAATGGTTATTGACCCTTTTGAACCCCTCTTTAAATTGGCCTATTCTCTCTCCTGTTTTAGAGTTGCCAAATTTGAACCACATGGTTGTGTTGAGGAGACCTGGGAGGACACCAATACTTGGTGGCCGGCCACTAAATCAATTTGGCCTTTTTGACCCTTGGCCGGCCGGCTATAGGGGGTGGCCGGCCGGCCACCTGCAGCAAAAGCACTTGGCCGGCCATAATCCCCATACTGTGCACTTTACAGCTATGCATTTTCTCCCAAAAGATCTGGATCCGGGGGATATTTTTGGAGGGAAGCTTGGAGGAAGTTTCCTCTCTTCTTTTCCTCCTCTTTTTTCCCCCATATAGTTGGCCTCCCAACTCAAGAGAAAGGGTTAGAAAATTGCTCTCAAGCTTACATACACATATCCATCTCTATCTCTCTCATTTCTCTCAAGTTTGGTTCCATTTCTTCATCATCATCAAGCACCACTACCACCACTCCATTTCCAGCAGCAAGAGGGGCTTTCCAGCAGCTAGAAGGCATCCATTCTTCAAGCAAAAGGCAGCCAAGACTTGTCTACAAGGGTAAGCTTCCATTTCCCTCTTTTGTAGCACTTTCTTGCCTCTTTTCTTAAGCCTATTTTCTCACTGTTTTAGGCTCCGACCTTAACTGAAACTAGGTCTATTTTGAGCTGTTCTTAATGTTTTTTCAAGGGCTCAACCCTGTTTGAGCCCTCTATGGCACACTTGCTTCAATATCCTCTTGTATGTCAATATTTTGCATGCTTTTTCTAGCCTATGAGTGATCTGTTTTCGAGCATAATGTAAACTGTGAGTAGGCCTATTTTGAGGCCCTCTTCAACATTTAAGAAGGGCTCAACCCTATTTGGCCTCTCTATCATGCACTTACTTCATAATCTCTCATATTTACCGTAAATTTGCATGATTTGTTTGACCTACATGTAGTCTGTTTTGGAGCATGTCATGAACTGTGAGTAAGCTTATTTTGTGTCCCTCTACAACATTGTAGAAGGGATCAACCTTGTTGGGGGTCTCCATGTTGTGCTTGTCTTTATATCCCTCTTTGGCCTCCATTTTTGCATGCTTTTTAGGCTTATCTAGCTTCTGTTTCGGCCATCATCAGAACTGGAAAGAGTCATATTTTGATCTTCTTGACATATTTAATTAATGGTCTTTTCTGGTTTGATGGATGTTTGGGGTACCTCATGTTATAGCCTTATGTATCCTATTCTTGCATGACATTTTTAGCATGTTTGAATACTGAGTTGGGGGATGTCACCTACTGTAAATGTTCATATTTTTAGTCCCTCATCAGTGTTGTAGAAGGGTAATTTTCCATTTGGGCATCGCATGTATCACTTGCTTCAATACCCCTCTTGCGGGGCCATTTTTGCATTCTTACTTAATCCTATGCGTGCTTGCTGTTTACCCCTTTTTATGACTGAAAAATGCTTGTCTTGGGGCTGCCTTGCTACTGCATTTTCATTCCATGTCTATATTGTGCATGCATTGCATGGCTATAGGCCATTTCGGGCGCCTAATATTGCATTTCGGGATCATTCCATGCTTCGTGTGCACTTTGGCCATCTTTCGGGACTGTTTTCCCCATATTCAGTGCCAAAGTTCATTTGCATGCATTGTATATCATATTTCATGTCATTTCATGCCTTACGGCCATCGCCTCAGTTTGCGCGCCCGTGTGCACGCATTTCGAGGCGCTTCATTTTCATCCATCGGCCTCTTATGTGAGTGTGGCTGAGGCTCACTCATGTTAGTGTAAGTCCATTTTGCATTCTGTATGTCATTTTAGTCTCATCGCATTCCGTATGCCATTTTCTCGGTTTGCGTGCCCGTGTGCACGCATTTCGAGGCATCTCATTTTCATCCATTGGTCTCCTGTGTGAGTGTGGCTGAGGCTCTCTCATGTTGGTGTAAGCCCATATTGCATCGCATATCTTATTTTAGTCCTGTTGCATTCCGTATGCCATTTTCTCGGTTTGCGTGCCCGTGGGCACGCATTTCGAGACATCTCATTTTAGTCTCATTGTATATCATTTCCATGTCATTTCATGCCTTAGGATCATCGCCTCGATTCGCGTGCCCGTGTGCACGCATTTCGAGGCATCTCATTTTCATAGCATTGTGCATGCTAGGATTGCATATTAGCTGCATTTCATGCATATCATGCATATTGCATCGTGTTCGGGATAGGAGTTAGCCCGGGCACGGGAAACGAGGCACGTTTCGTACTCCGAGTAACGGAACGGGTCTCAATTCCCCAGTCACCGACGCTCCGGATTACCCATGATAGAGTTAGGTTTTGTCATAGCATTCATATACATTCATCCTATATTGAGTTGTGCAATCCGACTCCTCGGCCATCATGCATCGTTATGCGTGATTGGTGGCACGAGGATCGAGGCATGCATATATTTGTGAAATACATTGCTATGCCCCTTTCCTGCTCTCTGTTGCAGCAAAATAGAGAATCAGCAACTTTTCAGAGTCTGGCACGCATTCCGAGGAACATTGCAAACATAGGCTAATTGGGGCATCCCAGTGCATTTCCGCGCAAGGCAGCCCAGCATACATCATTCGTCAGAATCGAGGCACCCCCTGGCTTGCATGCCAGTTTACAGTCTTTCTTAGTTAATTTGTTAATTAATTAGGGATCTGTATACTATTCGAACTGTATATTTCGGACTGTATTATTCTTTCATTTCGGACTGTATTATTATTTATTCGGACCCTCTGCGCGAGGGCATAATTGTAATAAGTGTGGGTGAGTGTGATGTATGTCTTCCAACCCCACGTCTTTCTTCCCTTTTATTTACCCGCTTATGATGGTTAGATATAGGGCATATTTCAATTAGCATACAGTGTGACAGTATGTTTGCATCATTCATCTGTTTTGCACGCACCGGGCTCGGCGCATCTTACAAACTGCATTTGTATTTCAATTCCAAATTGAATACGTGTTAGTTGTAGCATTCCATATGCCATGTTTAGAATAGCCGAGCCTGCTATAATTTGCATTTTTGCATGTGTTGCATCAGGCATTTCTGTATAATTAGGATCATGCATAGATTTCTAACAAGCTTCTGTTTTGGCTTGGAGTACTCGGTGAGTTTTATGTTTTAGCATCCTTGCATGCGTGTGAGTGACTGCCATGAATAGCATGCTTACCATGAGGCTATATGCTTATGTGATATAACTGCCTTGAATGCCTGTGGGTGGAGGTTGAGTTATTTGAAGTGGAACAATTCATCAAATGTTTGTTTTAAGCCCACTAGATAGTGGCAAAATCATGTTTTCTAAGCCCACCTGAGGGTAGCAAATCCACGTCTTAGCCTACCTGCGGGTAGCACCATCAAACCATTTTCCAACAAACGAACATGAAATGTTTTGTTCCAATTCAGGCGGCCCAGTCTATACTTATTTGCTGCGAGCATCACATAATAACCTAGGCTAATAACCGGAATAAGAACATACAATGTTTTCAAAAACAGATATCATGGTCAGTAGAGGCCGGTCTTTGACCGGGCGAGCGGGGGTGCTCACGAAGTGACCTTCCCCAATCGTACCCAAGTTCCCGAGCCGAGGCAACTTTGGTGATG